>DWNE01003523.1:0-16549 GCA_018249875.1 Cecropterus toxeus
GGCTTTGAAATGGACTCTGGACTCCTTTCTCACGATAACCCTGGCATGACAATGGACATTGAACTTCCTGTTAATTACGAAGACCCCGGCGAGAATATGAAACACAAATTATAATTATATAATAATTTATATAATTATAATAAACACCACGTATTTATATAATAATTAACACTACAGAAAATAGTATTGAAGCATATATAAGACAATATTGTTGTAATTGCATAGTTGGTCGGAGGACTGTTGTGCCCACATTATGACTATTGTGCGGTACCTGGGCTGGGCTAGATATCAGCCAAAATTTTCTCCACCAGCCCAGTTTTTAGACAATATATTAATTACTAGCTGAGCCCTCGGTTTCACCCGCGTTTAAAAGAAATGTAATGATTTCTGTGTAGGTTTAAACATTAAGGTTAACACGCGACGGAAGCTTAAATATGGAGTAACTTCTTCCGTTTTCCCAACATTTCCTTTCACTGCTCTGCTCCTATTAATTTTAGCGTGATGAAAAGTATACTATAACCAGCTCAGGAATATGAAAAATAATTCTACCAAGTTTCGTTAAAATCCGTCGAGTAGTTTTTGTTTCTATAACGGTCATACAGACAGACAGACAGACGGACAGACAGACAGACAGACAAAAATTTTACTGATTGCAATTTTGGTATCAGTATCGATCCCTAATCACCCCCAGATAGTTATTTTGGGTATATATTTCATGTACAGAATTGACCTCTCCACAGATTTATTATAAGTATAGATATAGAAGAAGAAGATAAAAGAAATGTAATGATTTCTGTGTAGGTTTAACCATTAAGGTTAACACGCGACAGAAGCTTAAACATGGAGTAACTTCTCCCGTTTTTCCAACATTTCCTTTCACTGCTCTGCTCCTATTAATTGTAGCGTGATGAAAAGTATACTATAACCAGCTCAGGAGTATGAAAAATAATTGTACCAAGTTTCGTTAAAATCCGTCGAGTAGTTTTTGTTTCTATAACGGTTATACAGACAGACAGACAGACAGACGGACAGACAGACGGACAGACAGACGGACAAACAGACGGACAGGCAGACAGACAAAAAATTTACTGAATGCATTTTAGGCATCAGTATCGATCCCTAATCACCCCCTCATAGTTATTTTGGATATATATTTAATGTACAGAATTAACTTCTCTACAGATTTATTATAAGTATAGATTTTATTGACAAGATGCACTCTGCCATCATTGTGACAAGTTTTGACAACGACTGTTTATAATGAGAAAGCAAAAAGAAATTTGACCATACAATCGAAGTCGTATAGGTCGAATTTTAATGGGTAGAAAGTTATTGATGACTTAATCCTGTCGTTATATAATGTTTTACCACTTTTTCCAATAACATCATTTTTGTGACAAAAGTCGGAAATTAATTGATTGCAATTTATTCAATGTGTCCAATAAATATGCGTGTAACAGAAAATTTCGCTCGTGTTATTTTTTTCACTAACATTTTTTACATATCATCCTGTTTATCACCATCATTACATTTGATGTTACGAGGCACTAAATAATTCCATAAAATTGACATAAAATCCTTATTTGACCATGGCATAGAACTTCTTATATGTAGGTTGTAAGTCAGATGATTGTCAAAAGCAGCAAATATGAAGCTGGGAAGACATGACAGCGATTCAACGATCCATAAACTATCCACGATATCAATGCACTTATCGTTGACAAGAATTATTATAATCACACTTGACTTGATTTGACTCTAAACTTAAAACCAGACTTAATTCTAACCGTTATATTGGTATTGATTCTGAACCTAATTTCAATCGTCGATCTATCTCGAGACCGCCATTAAATGGTTGATAATTTACTATTATTTTGGAAAAAATTGTATCGGCTCATTTTGGCCCTGACGTAGCAGACAGACAGGCCGGCAGACGAATATATTTTCGAATTCAAAATATTAAGTATGTACCTATTCTAGAATAGATAACATCAGCAACAAATTTACCAATTTATCAAACAAATGCCGACTACAACAGCGTAACTCCTCGAACTGGAACGAAAGTGCTTTAAACCCGTTTTTTTATTTACAATTCCATGATATAATAAATTAAGTTTATCTATGGAAATAAATCTAGTAGTAGACTTAAGACAATACGCAACTAAATCCGTTGTCACATCAAGGTTATAGACGTAAATCAAGTTGAAACTAGTGTCCGATATCAATTGCCTGTCGCCTACATTGTCATCAATAAAACAACGAAACCTTTTTGGTCTAAACATGAAGATTTATTCGCCCATTGTGATAAGTGGGTCAACTGTTTCACACCGCCCAATCGCCTTAAATATATGTGCATATAAGTTATTCGCAAATAAAATTAAGCAATGTCCTCTATCTACCCACGTTGGTACAAAGGCTAAGTGGTAGGCGTATGTGTTAGTGGTCACTTACAAAAATACGTGCAAGTATATTTTGATAATTATAATTTGTTTGCCATAATCTGATCTACAACATATGGTATTGTTAGTGACAATAATCTATTCTGCTTCGTGTGGTTTAGATCTTCAGTACCACCACTCCCTTTTTCTCATGGAAGTCATTAGAAGTGATTAAATTACAAAAGATATATAGCAGGTTTCCTGTATTACATCAACAGCTTTTGCGGTCACCAATGTGTATCATAGCTGCGGTGACTATTGGCAAAAACCCTTATCAAGGGAGGACTATATCTAACAGTGCTTTTAAACGTTGATGTAATCTATTGCACTGACTGATGAAATTCGTAAAGATAGAAAAAATATAGTACATAGATATTTTTATAAATCATCCGTATTCTTAATCAATTGTATCTAGGTAGTTACATTCAGACTATCAGTTCACTGGCTCAATATTGTGACTTCATCACTATGTTTATCTTAACAGTTCTCTTCCCTTTGCATCCTTGAGAACGCCTTGCATAACGTCCGCTTCACACAACGCACCTACATTCCATTTTTGAAAGATAACGAGAAGACATCCGCCGGATTGTGTGAGGATCACAGAGTAATGAGGGGACTCTTTAACTTATCGATACTGTTTACACAGCTTTAGCTCTTAGGGCAGACAGCAAAACCGTGTTAAATATGTCTTTTATAGTAACTCGTGATTCTTAAGAGAAACTCGTTAATACTCGACAAAGATCAGCAATTTGCAAGTTCCACGCGCCGTTAGCTACAAAAGCTGTGATCGACTAAGCTGCCATTCAAACAAAGCGTAAGGTTACAATTAAAGCAAGCTTATCCAGATTGTCACCGGCCGTGGGTTGTACCTCCCACGCTCCTACTTCGACCTTTTTATTAAGTAATGCACTACAAATGAATCTTATTCCTCTTATAGTTATAACTGAATATGCATAAGAGCTTTACCATTATACGTGTTTAAGTAGTCGTTCAATGCATAATGAATGTTAGTTAGGACTTGTTGTTGTTGTATCTTAATTACCTAATTACTTCACAAAATTTATTATAGTATGTAATTGAATAAAAGCAACATAAGCAAGAGTATAGGTACACCTTCTGCTATAAATCTTATTTTTCACAATACAAAATGTCTTTATTACTAACTTTAACGTTTCAGTTACTTAATCTGACAATAGATGAACACAACAAAGCCAATTCAATAAATAATAAAACATTGCGTAGGAGCCCAAATACCGGCTGGAAACTTTTAAAAGTATAGTAGGCTCTGTTGCGTAGGCCAAGGCGTCACACCCACAGGACAGGTTCACTCCACACTCTGAAGCGATCGATTTTCATTTCAAATTACAGACCAGCCCACGCTCCCTTCCCGAACGCATTCTTTATGCGTTCAAGTACAGCGTGCGACGGTCACCCGCTTTCGTTGGTATTCCGAGTAGGTGTCGCAGGCTTAATCGCCGCTCTCATAATGACAACATTATACACGTGTATTCCTATGTTATTGTTCGGTCCAAATTCCTTGAAAGCCATCATGAGGGTTTAACCTAAAGATGTTGAGAAGCGATTAAGACACCCATTGTTCGCAGATCACTAATGACGCTTAGCATCTTATTTCACGACCATAGAAAACTATCTCTCATTAGTTGAACGATCGCGTCGCTAAAGATCAAACTGTGATACTTGTAGCAGCAGTGTCGTGGGAACGGACGAAGAATAGAAGTCTTGCATGAACCAGTTTTCTAAAAGATGCAGTGCAGCCTTATCGAGGTCGGTGCGATAATGAATTGCGTGTTAATATTTGCTCTGCCACCTTTTCTGCCACACTAAGAAAGCTGGTTTCTCGACATTATAACAACAAACAGTCATACGTTCTGTAGGTATCATCGGATTTGGTGTAAGCGCCATATTAGGTAACGGTGGCGACTTGGGCCCAGTCGGTCGACATTTTATATCTTGTAAAATCGATGACTGTTTTAAATGGTTTTAATTAAGCAACCCACAGCGTGTAACGACGTGTTTGAGAGCGATTGGAACAGCCTTGGCTCCTACACCTCCAAGCTACCCACGGCTTACCCTCATTTGGTCATCGACGTGGGTGCAAATACCTAATCACGACTAAGCAACCTTATAATGACCCTGCTAAGGCTCAGTTTAGAGGGTTGCGGAACTGTAAACATCAAAAGTAGGCAGCGCCTACGCTTCAACTCCAAAGTAATTGCAATAATATTACTTGATTTCCTATTGCTTGAATTACTTTAACTTGTCCAAAACTTGCACATTTTTTCAACTTAAGAGCAATTATTTTATTATTACTCTGCAGAAAAATATAACCGAAATACATTCATCGCTTTACTCATTTTCATTAATTAAATATCTCTATTACGAGATATTAAGTGGTTGTTAAACGCATTTTTATCTCTTATCAGGCTTTAATCTGCTCGTTGAGTATGAATTACATTCGAGATAACACTTATCAGTAAATCTGACATTTTATTAGCCGCTCCATTGTTCAAATCATACTTATAGCAATAAATCCATAGATAGGTAGTTCATTGATGCCTTTTATCTTGTATTGCACAATTCATGTTATGCTTATCAATATCAATGTAAACAAATATTTGGATTGATGAATTTGTATATTTTCTTTGTTGTCATGTTATTATCATAGCACATTATTGTTTTGAAAACTTCTGGCGGTCTGTAGAATGCAAATACGGTCAGTTTTATTACTTTTAGCCGATGTGCGTCGTGTCGGTTATATTCTAAATATTGAAAATCTGCAAGCGATCGATGGCGGATAGCACGTACGCTTAATTATTTTGGCACAATTTCAAATTATGTTTATACTGCGTGCAAACCATTATTTTCCTCCCCAGTTGATAATGCAAAGATTTTAAAACCGGCTGGACCCGCTCTATAGTTCGCGTTGTCTTTTATTTCAACGTCTAAAATAGCACTTATTTCGGCGTAACGCGATACGCACCGCCTGTCTGATGTCAGTTGCCGTCGATATTTTCGTCAAGTCGTCGTCGTTCACGCTGGGTCGACGTATCAAATAAACCATAAAACGATCTGGCACAGCATATTGTAATTCTTCCACAAGCAAGCAAACTAGTCCAAGCGACTAATTCCAAAATGCATTTCAAGGTACCTTAATGCCTACGCGAGTATGACTCAATCTTGACTTGTTATCAAAATTAAAGAAAGAATCATTCGGGACCCGAGAGCTTGCTTTTTATGGTTAATGTTGAATCAACAAGTTTTCAGAATGATGCAAACAGTTCTTTCTCAAATGACAGTTACATCCACGCAATTTGGTTGCAATAACGTCGGAAAAATATTACTGCTGTCTTAGTATTGTTTTTTCAAAACCTTTATTAGTCTCGTGTATTGCATTGCTGAAGTAGTGGTACGTGGGCAAATAGTACCGTGCAAAAAGTATTAACAATGTATTGTATGACTGTCAATTACGATTGCTACACAGAAATCAGTTGTTAGATTTTCGCGTTACTGACATATTTCGTAAGTGGCTCATTTAAATGCGAGTAAACATTGAACAATATGTCGCCAACACATTTGTGAGGACATCTGGTAATGTGTTTCAATCTGACGTCAACCACAACTAAGTGTGAGGCTGTTCTTTGTAAGTACCTTAATGTTAGGAAAATTGCTCGAATAGTTTCCGATATAATATATTGTCATTTATATGGTGGATAAATAGTGTCTTTATCTTGATTACGCATGTCTGCCATAAGTTGACTTTTTAAAGACCTTATGTGAATTATTTTACAAGGATTCAAGGAACTAACTCTATGAATCCAACGAGAATAATATACTGGTATAATGTTCATTAATTCTAATTCAATACCAGGTTCCCATCATAAATAGTTGTATTCGCAAAGACAATTAATTATGTCTATACGTATATCATAGCAGAATATCAGCATAAAACAATTAATAAATATAGTAATGATTAAATCGACAGTTTTAGTAGAGCCGTGTGAATCGTTGCTTGATCGTGAAGTTCGTTACAATAACCCTGGAAGGTATATTGACAACCTATACCAGGGTTTCTCAAAGTGTACAGGTACCGCTGGGGATACTCCATTGAGTCATAGTCACCCGATAAAGTTTACTTAAGGATCCGAGAACCCTTCCTTGGCTCGACAAAGAGACAATAAAATACCTTATTTGTTTTTAATTCTAAACATATGTACGTACTTTTTGCATTACATATTGAAAATGCCTATTAATAGTCAGTTTTAAGGGGATCGTTGAGGACTTGAAACTACTAATAAACTAGGGGTACGTGGAAACATAACTTTGAGAAACCCTGACCTATTTCATACTAGGAGCAAACCAAATATAATAGTTTGAAGGGAGCAGTGTTAAAATTCTTCACCACACCGCCAAAGATGTCACATATCGTTACGGTGTTATGACATGTCGTATAGAGATGTCAGCGGTAGACCTTGCTTCGGTATGAGACGTGACCGGACTACAAAATAATTTTCAAGCCACTCAGATCCTTTTCAATGAATTTTGCATGGCTTAAGCGTATACTGATTATAGAGTAACCATATTTATGGCTGTAGAAACTCATCGGTATACAGCAACTTTGATATAATGTAACATTTATGTCACTGAGCGTGTGATAGTGTTCTTTTATCTATACTAAAGCTGAAGAGTTTGTTTGGTTGAACGCGCTAATCTCAGGAACTAGCGGTTCGAATTGAAAAAATAAGTTGGCTATCATCACATATGTTTGTTTTTTTTTTCTTATGTAGTGGCGAGTGGAACCGTGGGGCACAGCTAGTATGTAATATCCTTTCAGATTAGTTCTGATATGCCTGTATGTATTAATACTTTGGATTTTTAAATGTTTCGCTGTATCGTTAGTTCAATTTTCATGAATGCCTGCTACTATTACTACTACCTACAGTCATTGAATACAATCGCATTTATTTGGATGTAATCAGTGTTGATTCTATACTAACGATCATCTATCTTATTTAACAAAATTTTCATTAGAGGTACTTACATTTTAAGGAAAGGACTTATTCCATTACATACAACAGCGAATCAAAAATATTTCAAAGCAAGCAAAACTCCATTACTGTATTCTAAGACGTATGATTTTTAGAACACTGTGAGATACGATGCGATTAAAGTTCTTAGTGATCTTATAGATTCTGCTTTAAACTAGCGGACGGTAACCCGCGACCTGCAACCCTGTCATTGTGGACCGCGGACCTTCTTGGAACCTAGTTTCTCAACTGCGTTACTTCGAAGTTATAGTGACTATTTATTCTTTACGGTCTTTAAATTCACTAATAAATAAATATTAGAGAAACTATTTTTTCGCAGACATATACCAACTAATAGGCCCCGCTACACGTATTTGGTACGTGACGTTACCAAAAGGATTGCCGACCGCTGGTTTAAGTAACTATGCATCAGGGATCTCGTTTGAAATGTCGATGAAAAACATCGATTCATGACTCATTCATTACCGAATCTCGATATTTCAATCAAGATTCAGTAATGAATCGATTTTGAATATTCAGAGTTCGTGTTCAATTTTTTTTTGTAACTACATAAAAGCTTAGTAGGTTTGCTTACTTACTTATTAGTTTAATTGTGAACGTCGGCCAAATTTTTATATAGTACGGAAGAAAGGTCTTTATTTCGCCAAAATATTATTAGCTAGAGCAATAATATAAGACAATAAATCAACGATCATTTTTTAAGATTGAATTCTATAGACCTCGATGTTGTGTTATAAAGCGATAGAAATCGATATTAAAATCGATTTTCAGAATGCATCGTTATCCCTAGTCCTACTATCTCCGAAACCACCATATATTGGGTTCATATTACATTAATACTACCTCATAAATTACTGACTAACTAGTGAGAAATCACAATGTACATTTCTGTTCATTCGGTGTTCCCAATTTCTTAACGCTTTCATACAGAAATTAATAAAACGGTCAGGCGTGGTCGACCATATGGTCACGATTTAAAGTAGGTAGGTACAATACAGTGTAATACTTACATTTTTAATCTCGGGTCGGGATCAGACCTACTTTTATAAGCCTTTAAGTGAAAATCTAGGTTTTATTTTAAACAAAATTCATTATTTTTTCGTTTATTTTGTAGATTTATTAGATTTATTTGTAGATATTTATTTTGTAGATATATTTTCATTTGAAAGATCATATTACAATAACACTGAGATGAGAAATGTCAGTTTACATTGCCATTAAAAGGGAAATATTTATAGCTAGCTCAAAGGAAGGTTGCAAGTATCCCTTTCATAACTATAGTTACTTTTGGGTAATATTTAATTAATAATTCCCATTCAGTTACAAGCACTGTTAATACGGCTGAATTGACAGCATTCAGTAATCTATTTTTTTTCTACGTACAATGGCAGTCAACGCGGAGTCAATTATTTGTCAGAAGTGCATAACATTTTAGTACATGAATGTTGACCTGCATAATCTAGGTTTTTGTCAGATTTTGGATACATTGTAAATATCGATACAGCGATTAGATGATATAGGTATATTTTAAGCCAAATAAGGTATCCTTAAGTTGTAATGACCTCTATCGATTGACCAAGCTGCATAATCGTTACAAAAAACGTTAGAACCACTAACGAGCTATAATTAGAGAAACAAGGTCGAAAGGACCAACTGTTTAGCGTACTACAAGATTTTACATCAGATTTCGTTCCAACGGGTTAATCAACGATCTCTTGTTCTCATTCCTATATATAGTGTTTATTAAACGTCCATACATGGTTTATTATAATCGTCATCTGATAAACTGAGCAATTTACACATTCGGACCAACAATCCGTATTAAGTTTTAACATGACATGATTAGTTGTCCTGCCCAGTAAATGGGTAAGTAGTGTTAGAAAATGAATAAATGGTTTAATGTTATTTTGATGATATTAATAAAAATAGTTCATATTTAAGTAAATACTGGCTGATAAGATAAGTTTGTGAAAAGAATAGGGGAGTCTTTTGTTTCCCTTCCCTATTGACATTTGACGATTGTTGTATGCAAGTTTTGCAAAGGGAGATCTCCCTCCAGGCTAGGTGATCATGCCTGAGGAGCGGCCGTGCTCCGACAGTCTTTGTTAGGAACTTGTTATATGCACAATGTTAAGAAAACTCCGATAGCGCGTTTCAAAATACGATGACGTCATCTCTCTTAATGAGTAGCAGAAGGTCACCACACAAGCATATAATACTGTTACTTTATTGGGAATTAGTATTATTATATTATTTCAGAAGTGGGATAATCTCAACGCTAGCAACTTAATACAGAGTAGTATAATAATTCAAAGTGACAATATGCAAAATATTAAATCTAAGCGACTTACCCTACGACCTAGTCACTGTCATACAATATTTCATCAATTTGTCATAAGATATTTCTAGGAATACTAGCTTATTCCTGCGAATCCGCCCGCTTCGGTCATGTTAATTGCGGTAATAAGTATAAGTATTGCATAATTTAGCTTATAAACATTTTTTGATAAATTTTAGTGAAATCCGGCCAGCACCTATTTGTTAGGTACATGGAGAGAAACAAACATACATACATTCTCACAATTTCGCATTTATAATATTAGTAAAAAATAAATTTATACAAATGTCATGCATTTATGTGTTCATTATAAAAACTTGCCATCTTTAAAATTTTATTTTCATAATATTTACATGTTTGTTTTTAAGAATACTATTTTATTACTTTTGTACTTTTCGCTTCCCACCTAAAAGTCTAAAATCATACGTATTACACACGAGTACTGACTGTTTGATTTAAATTAATTTCTATCGTAATTTTTACTAATTCCCAATTTACTTACTTCACTATATAGGGCCTAGTATAAGGCCTGCTGCTCCGGATGCCATTTAATATTTAACTTAGCAATTGAATGATTTTATATTAGCTAAATCTTAATTTTATTTAAATCATACGTCGATGGGAGAAAATTATATCTACGTAGTATAACAGAAAAAGTTCCACTTATCTTTTACTGAGCTGTAACGATAATAATCGCTTCGTAGAAAAACCGAGCAGTCTTATTGATATAAAGGTCAGCGCAAATCCTGGTTATTGTGGGGAATACAGCATTTGTTCTGTTTATTTAATTCTAACGTAATATATCACGTATATGACCGACCGGTTTGATGTCGTGACAGTAAATATTATTATGACCACAATAGGCAAGTAGTAAATAAGTTGGTGAGTACCTACTTAAAATATTAGGAATATTTTCCGTTGTATAATTATTATCGTATTTCGGTAGGGTGTATATATAGGTATGACACATTATTTACTAGGTATAAATACGTTATCATTATAGTCACATGGGTATTTATCAAGATTATGAAGAGAAGGCACAGAAATGCAATTTATTCACAACATTCATAAATATGATCAGTGGAACGGTCTAGTATAATTATTTACAATATTTAATACACATTTTGTAATATAATATTATATATAAACATTTCAAAAGCCCTATTACTTCAATACATAAAACAGAGAACATTAATTTTATAGGATCAAATGGATAATGTCATCAATTGACAAATGAAATCAGCGCGTAAGCTTAACAAGGCGACAGTCAATCCAGTTGGTAGGCATTCAGTAGCTTAAGATAAGACTAGGTACAGAGTACCGGTGGACTGGTTAAGTGGCAATAAAACGAGGCTATACCGGGCCAAGTGTCGTGCGCCTGCGCCGTACTGCGTACAAATCTCATATGACTGAAAACGGCGGACGCCTACGGTACCTACGACGAAGGCGACATTCCACCACTCGCACGGAATGTACCGCGGCCCTACGAACAGGTTATCTGTACAGGACTCGTGATCCTTCTCTTTCGCGCCCTCATTACTCAAAACAGCTTAACTAATTAGATTTAAAAATGATCTCCAAACCAACAGCTGAGTTGTCAAAGTAACCCGTAATTCGCAACCCAAACCAGTTTCCGTACGTACATTCATTTCATTTCACCGATCTCTTTCGATGGCGACAATCTAACGAATGTTGACCGCAAATCTCCGCCGACAGACGTTCTGCTTTACTTCGCTTTTCGAAATGTAGGATCGCGTTACAAACACCACTGGACCATAACTCGGCGGGGCGAAGACAAAAATAAACTTAATATCGTGTGCGTTGTAGCATTTGTCGACGCATCCAATTTATGATCGTGGGTGACAAGAATCAGCATTAGATTCCGTAAGTACTTATACTCAGAGGCGTATTTGTAGCTATAAAGTACGTTTATAACCTACCTTCGTCCAGAAGTCGTTCCATGTGCATGAAAACATTCGGGAACGCAGCCAGTTGCTTCCTGTCTTTGAGCAACTGTGCTAGGTAGTCCGCTATACTTTGCGTCGAAGGATTGTTATTATCACACATTTTGAATACTATTTGTATAACTTATTACACGTAAAATGTTTTATTTAACACGTTCAATACGATATTGTACTTTAGTTATTGGTTATTGTTATTTTGTGAGATACTAGGTTAGAAAAGTTAACTTCACTACCACACACATCGAAGTTTCGGTCACCACTAAATGACGAAGTTGACCGAACTGAAGTTGTGGGCGAATATAGCGCTGCGCCTGCGCTCTCGTAGAATGGATTTTTTGTGAGCGCGTGCGGCTTCTTTCCACAGTGTAGGCGTAATAATAACTGACTAGTCGTCTCATTCGCACGCGCAGATTACTCGCATGCGGCGAACTCTTTCTGTCTCGCTCTAGCAGGAGACCGACCGCGAAAGCGTCGCCATCTAGTTAACCCAGATACAACTACCACACCCGCTAATTATACTGGTGTAAGTACTATTATAGAATGAATGACAAACTTAAATCGCTGTATTCCGTACTATTATTACTGTGGAGTAATTAAGCAACTCACGTGTTCTTGTAAATACATATTTTTTTGTAACAAAGCCGGTATATGTGTATAATTGTGGAATATTGAGGAAATATAATAGTATTTACAAAATGTACGTAATAATACTTGAACTTACCACGAGTACCTATGGGTTTTTAGTAAGATTAAAGAAGTTCTTTACTTGCTCGAGGTGAGCAAACTCTTACTATTACCAATTTTACATCTTAAATGTTTTGTCTAAAATGTGTTTGTAATTATTATTCTTACATACACCCCTCTGTTAAGACACCTATTCTTTACGTACCAGCTGGTACTACCCCTGTGTAAGTATTGAGCTAGGTCAGTTCCCCATCTTCACAAAATATTTTTGCACCAAAAAGATATGTTTTCTTCAGTTACGTTGTTAAAAACGTGTAGTACCTAAAGCATTTATATTTAATGTTATAAGGAAAAGCTATTGTGGCCATTTATACAGTTTTGTTTCGAGAGTAGGTACATCGTTTGGTTGTAGTTCCAGTGTTTTTTTTATTTTATATTATAGCCAAGAATGTAAGTAGCTCTTTTGCATTTGTTCCTAAAATATTAAAAGCCCGGAGGGATTAAACGGATATAAGATGTGTCAACATTTAAAATCAGTTTAGATAGTAACGTTTTATAATCATCTTTATTAATAAAAAACTACTGTGATTAGTTAAATACTGTGATGTTGAATCGTTTAACTAATAGAAAATCACCAGTTAATTAAGTACTAAATTTCTGGAATGAAATCCGTTTATAGGATTGCAAAGTTCTCAAAGAAATCAATGAAACCCATTTACAGGATTGAAAAGTATTTTTTCAATAATACATAAGTAGTAAACGAGCATCCAGTCCTGATTGTAAATGGCCATTCCCCTCCACTGACACCTGCAATAAACCCCTAATAAGATTATAGTTTGAGTTTGATTACAGATGCGTTACTATCTCAGGAAACTAATTTGGAAAACTTGCAAAATATTTCCCTTACCACACTCTCAAACTAGAATACAGCGTGACTTAACACTGCTTTTATAAGAAAAAAAAATCAGAACGTACAGAATACTAGTTCCTTTTTAATACACTCAAACCAATTATTTTGGTGCAATTATTTTGTGCAAATGAACTTAAAACGAACCCAGACGCTACAAACAAATGCTGACAAATGGTAACCTAAAATAATAAAAAAAATAATAAATAGCTGGTAACCTATTAGAATAACCTAGCTATAAGAAGCTATCTTCTAGTTTATAATAAATACATAAGTAAACTCAGATACCTATCTCCTTTTTATAATTACGGTATGTGGAGTATAATTCACTACGCAGAATTAATGGACTGGTTAAACGACCAACGGTTCTGTAAGTGACGGTACTACAAGCACTACTTTGTTCCGGTTTGAAGAGTAACCACTGTAAGAATAACTACTGTAATCATAAGAATTAGTAGGCAGAGCCTACGAAGAACAAATGCTCTTTACACTATACGACCTGTTTTGTAGATAAAATAGTTCGAGTATTTCGTGTGGTGTAAAGGGTACAATCCGATAAATGTTTAATTAGATCACGTTTACCTCTTAACAAAATTGTAGATAATTTTATATACATGTTTTAAGAAAATGTTCTAACATGAAAAAAATGAAAATTATCCTACTACTGAGTAATTGTACGTTCCATTCAGTATTTATTTCCATTAATATTTTTCCTCTGACTTCATATACGATTGCCTATCAATCAAGCAAGCACATACTAACGAATATAATAACCACATTGAAGGATAGAATTACAATACAATAGCAAACCAACACATTTTTCTATAAGTTCTATAAAGAGCATATAATATAAATAAGGTTGATATGTTCATACTAATGACTATTGTGACTTCTGATTGAAGGAAATGAAATGAAATAAAATGATTTTATTTTACACGGGCCTATAGGGCACTCACGAATAGTTACAATATTTTTTCTTACACTACCTCTGGTCCTCTGGTACACTGGTCGTGTTCTGATCCAGTATCAGAACACGACCACAACTGAGATGATCCGGCAACAAACTCAGCTGGTTTGTCTTTTTATTAGTATAACTTTTTTTAATAATACTTTCTCGAGTGCTGAATAGCTCATAATAAAAATACACTGGCATCCAGAAAAGTCTATCTACTTCGATATGCCTACCAGGGTGGTCAAATTAGGAACCCAGGAACTGGCACCTGGATCAAAACATTATGATAGTAGCTTGAACTATTACTTGGTGGCAAGTGCTCATTACCGCCACAATTATAGATATATGTGAGATATTGTATAAGAAACAGCTTGTAACATTCTACCAGAGGTTGATCACGAGTGAGTTACCACTCTTGAGGATAATTATGGTTAATGTCTGCGTACATTTACACCCTCCAACCGAAACGCAGAACTTCTTGATGCTGGAAATATATGACGTTGTGGAATTTTCCCGGTCAATCCATACTGTTCCTACCGCTTGTCTAAAATCTTCACTGCTAAATATTAATTTAAAAATCATTAGGCAATGGTTGTAACTAAAATACTTGGCTTAATGTATCCCATTGGAAAAGTGCCAAGAAATTGATATAGTAAGGAATCAAACATCGGAAATGGATTTTATAGGGAACTATGCTACCGGACTTTGATGATATATACCTATCTGTTTCTGTGAAGTTTTCTTGTATTTAATTATATCGGTATGTTTTATATCTATACAGTACTAGCTGTCACAATAATAATGAGTATCTTTTGTGTTAATTGAGGGCATAAATTAACTGTTTGCCAAATTTAAGCTACATTAGACTAAAAGATTTTGCGTGAATGAGTAAACAAAGTCGCATACATTTTCACAAACTGGCATTTATTATATTAGCAAGATTATTATTGCTTCTAAGTATTATTTAATACTATACTAATACTTATTTGATCTCATTATTTGCTGCATTATTGATGAATATAATTTTTCAATGAATTATGATGAACGAATAATTTTCAGTGCAAAAGCACTATTCCGCGCTAATCTTATAAAGGTGAAAGTTTGTGGGGATGGATAGACGTTTCTTACTACTGGTCGGCATTGATAAACACATAGTTTATTTATATTTTATGTCGACACACTTACTAATGACCTTATTTTTAGGAAACCACTTCTAATCAAATAATATATTTCGTACTACAATGCCTAGCACAATTATTTATCTATAGATAATATAGAATAAATAACATTAACAGAAATATGTATATTGCAGATTTAGTTTAGATCAGGTGGCAACCCTACTCTGAAAGTCTCATGTTCAGCAGAAAGCTAAAAAAGTTGATAAATTGTTTAATATATATGTGAATGTTATACATAGCAGCTAAATTATTATCTAACACTCGCATTGCAAACTACTGTATTTTGTTGTGCAACGTTACGGCAATGTTGATGGACCATAGGAAGCTTAGAGAAAGTTGATCTAGAAAGCAAGAAGCAAGTAATCTGTCTTATCGTTTCACAGTAAATTACGATTTTATTTACGCCAGTACCAATACTATTAAATCATTTGTACTCATATGTATAAGAACATAGGTATCTATTTCGTATCCTTTTTGATATTATAAGGGCGATAGTTCGTGAAGATGGAACTTTGTTACTCAATCGCGTCAGAACAGCTTAACGGAACTGGCTGAAAGACACATAGATTGACACTATCTTATATATAGATATCTGAAATAATATACAGGTTTTTCCCCCCAAAAAGATGTACGGTTCCCGTAATTTGTTATTGCTGTGCACAAATCTAGAGATTAACATGATTTTATGCATCGTGCGGTCATAAAATAACAATATAAGTAGTTACTTTTTATCTTGAAAATATACACAAATTCTATCAGACAGCATAACAGTTGAATACTAGGGAAATTATATATTTTAAAGCAATTTAATTTAATATCTTAAAAAGCATTTTAGCGACATTTTAATTCAGGTAAAACGCTTGCACAGCTAGTAAGTGCAATAGGTATAATTACGAATATCTTAAAATATCTATGTGGCGGTTCCCATAGACCGTCACTCTATGATTTATTATTTTATGTTATTCATTAATAATTTAAATGTCCATTTTACTAGTGTTTACCTTATTTCTATATTTTAATGT
>DWNE01003524.1:0-16548 GCA_018249875.1 Cecropterus toxeus
TTGTACACAATTCGGAAAGGGGTTATCAGAATACACTTACCTACCAAGTTTCAACTTTGTAGTCTTAATAGTTTCGGAATAAAAAGGCTGTTACATACGGACAGACGGTCGGACAGAAAACATGACGAATATATAAGGGTTCTGATTTTTGCCATTTGGCAACGGAACCCTAAAAAGAAAGTCACTTCGAATCGGAGTTCAGTATTAAACCTAATGCCATGTGTAACCTCTATCGTTCCTTGTTGATCCGATAAGATCTAGCGCGGATCTGTTTCAGCGGCACGCAATACTGTGTTCCCATGGTTACCCCATAGATACCTATATCCACATGATGTATGGTATTACATTAGGTTTGAGCAGTGATAGCTTAATGGTTGAAACTAATTAGGTATAGGTATTCGCAGTCCCCAAAATTAAGAAAGGCAGCGTCCTGCATATCAAAATAATTTTTTTTCGTCATTTTTTTTTAAAGCTTACCTTTGACTGTCCTACCAAAATTATGAATCTCCAAACACCCATTGCGGGTTGAGTTATAAGTACTGGATACCTTCATATACGAAAATTAGTAATAGCTCTATTCGCTCATGTTCAAGATTGTAAAAGATAACAGGGTTAATTAAAAAGATAATCTAGCGACCGCAGGGTTAAACAATCGCGAGCGACTTGGCTGAAAGGGGTTTTAATGGCTTTTAGTTGTACCGCGGACCCCGTATTAAATAAGATCTGCCGTATAAGCCTGTCCTCCAGCCGATAAAAGATTGTACTATTTCACACCTAGAATAGATAAAGTACAAGATAGATAAAGAAATAAGCATCTATTGTTACAGAGTTTCTTGCGTCGATTCTTTTGTACCCAATGCGAAACACCTTTAAAATCGGTAGCAAGTAGCAACATATAAATAAAAATATTTAGAATCAATTCTGAATAAATACAATTTTAATATGTAAATATTCCATAATTCAAATGAATTATTCACACATGTTTTAAAATTTGTGCAGTTTCCTATAGGCAAGATACGCATTTTCTTAATCAATTAACTAATATTTAAAACTTAATTATAGTCAACTCCGGATGATACAAGCGATGTTAATAAGTTCAATTATTTTCTACCTTCAAAAGTACCTACAAGTTTACGCAAACATCATTTACTTGGTGTCGCCAACATTTGTCAAGTTGTTTTCCATCCAGTAGATTATCATTAAATCAGCATCTTTTAAGTTATTTAACGTGGTTAAGCGATGACGTCATAGCCTCCCGAGGGAGTTTTAGTGAATGCAGTACCCTTAGTACGAGTTTGTCTTGTTTTTCCAGACAAGATTGAGTCTTGTTTCTGCCCATACATCTACATGCAGCGCCCCTAGCGGCTTGTTTCGGAACTAACATTTACAGAGGGCATTTTTGGCAGAAACAAGACTCAATCTTGTCTGGAAGAAACAAGACAAACTCGTACTAAAGGTACAGTACTGTTCACCAAATAGCTTGAAAGGGTTATTTATCGTTACAAAATTCTATAAAAACAAAAACAGTGTTATTTAGCAATGACTTTCAGAGACCTTGGATATATAGTTTATGGATACTTCAGGTAACTTAAGAAAGCAGCAACAATGTATGTATATCACTAAACTGTGGTATTTGTACCATATTAGTTTACATTTGGCTATTGCTAATGTTCCTGGTAAAGATGGCTCTTCCACTGGGTAATACGTTTTATCAAGTCACGACACTAGTGTACAGTACAGATTACAGGTACATCCACACGAGTGTGCGAAGTCGAACTGTCTGGCTGTCAACACTAAATATTCGTGCATATTTATACTTGCAAATGTATTTAATAAAATGGTCGCTTCTTACATTTGCAGCTGTTTGAATTATAAATAAAAAAAATCACCACTTTTTTACGACTGTATGAATGATTCTAAGTATTTACAAATTTTCGATTAGGACTGGCAAAATCTGATAACAATTTAACAAAATTTGTACTTAGTAAAAAATTCGCAAAACAGTTAGAGGATTTTGTTAAGAGGAACATAAATTTAATACATACTTCATTTATTTTAGAAATAAAATAAAATAAACTTATAGAGGTACATACACGTAAGAGGCATTCTTAAGGGTACCTACTCAACGCATCGGTAATATGGCCTACATTACGTAGGATTCTAGTCCTACGAGTGTAATCCTACCTGGATTTTTTTATCAGATTGAAGTAGCAAACGAGCATGCAGACCACCTGATAGTAAGTGGTAACTGCCGCACATGTACATCTGTAAGTTGCTTACAGATGTACATGTGTCATATAGAACAGGGGTTCTATCTGAAGTCGATCACAGATGCGTTGCTACTCCTGAGGACTAAGATGGTCGCCGCATGTACAAGTGAACCGGTAACCACACTCTTCCAACGAAACGCAAGAACTGCTTGACGCTAGAAATAGACGTGGCGGTGGCGTCCCGGGCGATAACAGATGTCTATGGGCTGCAGTGGTCGCTTAACATCGGATCGACTGCTTGCTCGTTTGCTTCTGTATTATAAACAAGACCAAAAAACAACTCCAAAAATGTAGAGGTACCGTGTAAAATAAAAGAAGCATATAGATCGCAGGCGGAGACACTAGCAGGTCGTTGTATAGCACTATATAAATATAAGAACAATTGGTATAAAAACGCGGCTAAATTGAACTCCCTATCTGCGATCAGAGGACACGGTCGGACGGTGTCGGTGCGATTTGTCGCAATCGGCCGACAACCGTGCGTGTCGTAGTAGCGATTGTACGGATCGTAAGGCTTGTAATGCAATAGGTACGTTCCTTTTTATATTGTAAAATTATAAGAGTAGTTTGTAATTGTTGGACTAGAGTACGTGTACCGCATGACACCACTGTTTAAGATATTCAAGTGTAGGTTTGAAAATAAAATAAATATATAACAACTAGATGCTACATCTTGCGTATGTGACAAGATGTGAAACTATTACAGAATAAACAATTAGTAGAAAATAATTGGATTCGTTGATTGTATCGTATTGTATCGTTTCGAATCATATCATGTCATAACGTAGGTACGTATAGGTACCTAAATCAAAAATATTCAATGAAAATTTTCTTTGTGACCTTGTATGTCACAGGGCATGTAATAGTAAATTCAAAATTCTGATGCTGCTTAAGCGCGTTTGAACAATAAAGAACACAAGCCTGTGTATCTCATAGTAGATGAGGTAACAAATATAAGGCGTTAGTTCGATAAGAGACGGTAGGTCAAATCATAAAGAACTACCTCTTAAGCCTTTTAACCCCAACTGTGTACAATGGTAGCAAGCCTCGATTCATGGCTTTTCAACCCTAAAGTAAAGCGGTCGTTATAAAAACATTAGACCATAAGTTCCCAATACACTACAAACTTAACCGTAGTCGTAGATAGAGGGCGCTCGTGAGCGATGCCACAGATAACGAAGCGTTGTTTCGTTGTAAAACTCGAAAATTAACATCATTTGCCAACGCGCGATCGCCGCGATGATACCCAGGCTGTTTGTGGGTCCTAAGGTATAAGGAATAGCGTTTTGTAAGTCATTTGAATTTGGAACCACAGTAAGGAAGAGAAACATTTTTTTCCTCTTGCGATCAATGTAACTTTTTCGATGATGTTCAAGTAATGTGATACCTATGACAAAGTATTCTTGTAAATACCTATTTACCTGTGATAGAAGAATCTACATAATCTCAGAAGTACGTGCACGTACCTTCTTTATATTTTGAATAATCATTTCTATGGAAAGAAACAAAATGTGAGTATTTTGGTACATATCGTATGTCACTTATGATTTATTTAAATTTTGCAAATGGAAGAAAGGCATGAGAAAGCAAAGAGTACAGAAAAGATCGTAAGTAGTAGGTTCTTATATCTATAGGTAGTATAAAGATTCGTAAAATGATGAATATAGAAAATATATCTTGAAATTGAAGCTTTATAAAGACAAATAAAAACAAATTCGAAACAAACAAACAAATCCTACTAAGAATTGCATGTTTATATAACAAACATGCAATTCTTAATAGGATTTGCTAATATAAATATTTATAATCGCTCGTACCATGTACCATACAACTTAAGTAATGTGGTGTTTCGTTTTAATAGTTGTCGAGATGTTGAAATTCGATGTTATTGGGGTATAATTGGCGTGGTGGTAGCCGTGTTCCTTGGTGTTAGATACAGAGAGCAGTGGGAATTATTTGTGAACATTTTATTGGAGTTTATTAGTTTCGTTATTACCAGTAAATGTGTCTATAAGTATCTAGTTATTGACCTGTAATAAAATTGAATGATAGGAAAGTATGTGATGATGTGTTGGTTGTTTTCTGATTTTGGTGTTCGATTTAGGAAACGAGACGTTTCGTGAATTTTATTGGAAAAAATTATGTTATTAAGAAGTTATAATAGAATCAGACATATCAGATAAATGTAAATATTTCTTCATTGGTCAAATTCATTTTCGATGAGGAACAAAATCAGGAATTTACATTTGGGGTGTGTTTAGTTACATGCAAGACATGTTAGTAAACACACCCCATATTGACATATTTTTTAACAGATTGTAGTAGAAACATGCAGTCGACCTCACATAAGAGGTTAGTACAACAGGGGTTCTATTCAAAGTCGATCACAGATGCGTTGCTACTCTTGAGGACTAAGATGGTCGTCTCACATATACTTGTAAGTGAGCTGGCAACTACACCATTCCATCGAAGCGAACGAAATGCTTCACGCTAGAAATAGGGTAGGCAGTGGTACATCCCCATTTGTATAACTCTGGTTCTACCACCTATAAACATGATATAATATCCAGTAGCGTAGCGTTGGGGCTGTGGGGCGGCCCGCCTCGGACGGCACATTTTGACGGGCGGCAAAAAAGACTTGGCAACCTTGTTTTTTTTGGTCATCAAGTTAGAATTGTCATTTCTTTTATGTTCGTCAAGTTAGATTTTGACATTTTTTTGTTGGTCGTCAAGTTAGATATTGTCGTTTTTTTTTGGTCGTCAAGTTAGATATTGTCGTTTTTTTTTTGGTCGTCAAGTTTGATTATTTTGCCGAATAAAATTTGTGAATGTATGGCGTGCTCAACTTCCGCCCCGGGCGGCGTAAGCCCACGTTACGCCACTGCATATTACTATTATGATTTTCGTAGTAACATCTTGTATTAACACAATTTTTCTATAGGTAGGTACGTATCGTATTAAGTCTGCGACTAAAAGACAATAATTTATAAACGAATAAATGGATAGATGAAAAAAATACAATTTTGTCTAAAGGTTTACGCTAATCCAAAATTATCCAAGCGAGAATTTTTTTTTACGACTTTGATCATATTCTGCAAATACTTAGATATTCATCAAAACCTAATGTTTTGGAATAATATGTCGCAATTTGTAATAATGTTATAGTTTGAATGTTATACTAATTATTATAAAACCCCTACATACGATTGTGGTACGTGAATCGTAATGTTCCTGTGTTAGGGACATACTAATATGAATGTGAAAGTTTGTGAGGATGTATACACGCTTAAACACGCTTTCTACAATCATAGCCCAACACTAGGATTTTTTCCTGTGTCGTGGGTGCCATGGACACATAAAGACGAATACACAAACACCCAAACCCAGAACAGAAACCTAAACTCATAATTCATATTCCTGTCTGGCCGGGAATCGAACCCGGGACCCACTGCGCGTCAGATCGGTATGGTAACCGCTCCGCCACGCGGGTCGTCAATGTATGTGTGTTCGTTACTTTTATACACGAAAACAATTAATCGTATTTCGCTGAAATTTGTTACACAGATTATGACCTAGAATAAAACATAGAATACTCATTATTGTACTAGACGTGACCGAAGCGGAGTCGCGGGAATAACTAGTTATTTATAAATCAAAATGTATTATCGTATGACAAATTGTAAATGACTTTTAGCTAGGTACCCTGTGCTCGTTTTTTTTTGAAAATAATTATTTTAAACAATATTTATCCAAGCACATAACAGAACAATATTAATAACCAAATTCACAAAGAAAGCCTACACTACTCACGGTGGAATAATTTCAAAGGAATATATCGACTTCTCATACACCAATTACGTTAATGCAATTAAATTTCCCAAATATTCATTGAACAGTAACAAAAATTTCGGGTCTACAATGGGAGATATGACAACGTTTGATTGTCAGACCTCCCAGAGCAATGGTCAACTACTGTTTATTATAAAAACGTAAAGCCTATTGTATAGATCAATGAGTAGATTACAAAGCATAGATAATAGAGGAACTTGCGCTAAAATTACGGAGAATAGACTAATTTTACGCTTCAATGTTTATGTTTTTGTGAATTTACGAGTTACGGGTTAATATGCGGTACTACGAAATAATTTTCATTGTCTGTGATTTGTAGTTTACTTTAGATATTACACGGATGTTCAGGTGTAAGTAGTAACAATTATATGAAACGCGTACCTATTATACCTACCTATATCTAGTAGGTAAGTAGTAAGTATATATCTATCCTCATTAAATCATTATATACATCATAAACTCTATAAAACTTGCTAAATATCTTCGCATTTTTTTTTTCATTTTGTAGGTATGACAAACGAGCATGTACCTATTTCATGGTAAGTGGTCACTTTTACACCTGGACGTCTGATAGATACTATAAAGACAGATAATATAAAGTTTTCTTGAAGTCGGTTGGTTTGCCTATACACAATAGTTAAAAACTACACACAAAGATAGAAAAAAGTGCATGTATAATTCGTCACCAGTACATGTTAAGTTGATACAATCCACTGTTTGTATGTCGTCCCATTGCTGGGAACCGGTCTTCTCGCAAATTGAGAGTTTCAGGCCTTAGCCCACCGCGCTAGCCAAGTGCGAATTGGTAGACTTTGCACACGTTAGAGAACGTTTTTTTAAAAGAATTTTTAGATATGTAGGTTTCCTCACGATTTTTTCCTTCACCGAAAAGCAGTAATAATTAATTTTGAATACGCACATAATTTTAGAAAAAACATTGGTGCGTGGGATTTGAACCTCGGACCTTCGATTGAGAGGCTGAGTTTCAACCGTTCGGCAATCACTGCTGTTATATATTGTTTGTATAGGATCCCATTATACACTATCACAAAATATATAAAGACACACAGACTATATTAGTTAGGTTAATATCGTCCAATCTGCGCAGAGCCTGATACGCAAATTGCCGCGGGCTGTTTGCAGAGACTTGGTCCAACCTTGACTTGCGATTTTTCCTGATCGTTATTTAATCAGTGTATTGTATACAATGCTGGTTTTGTCTATAGACATTGTATAGTAGTACAGTGGCCAACATACCAATGTTTTATAGAGAATCTCATGTCACTCGTTGTCAAGCAATACTAAATTCTGAATCCAGGAGACGACAAAGGTTTTCAATGCCGGCTATAGAGCAGCAGCTTCTTCCAACAAAGTAACTACTTCTACTGGAATCATTAACAGCCAAGCGCTTCAGGCTTTTCTGGACACAAAAGAAAATCCCTTTTAAATGATTTAATTTTAGCCTTAATATAATTTCTAATTACGAAGATTTACAAAATAAAATTTAGTTTATAATAATATACCTAATTGAAAAAATATATACATGCTTTCAATAATTTACATTCTTAAGTAGTTACCTATGCTTTTAATTTGAAAAGGTTTGTTTTATCGTTATTTTCTCGATTCCCCAGATCGGAGAATATCATCAATACGAAGAAAAAGCAATGTATGGCACATATAAGTATTTTTACGCATTTTTTTCGAGTTTCTCGTAACATTGTAAGTATGTCGTGTAGTGTTTGGTGTGCATCACGACACGACACGCAATATGTCTTAGTTCGCAATTACATAACGTTATAGCAACTGATAGCATAGCACAAGATAGAGTCTGTGTTCTATCTACAAAAATGTCATGGTATTATTGGTAACAATTTATTTGTAAATTATACTTATTTAATAAGCTGTCAATTATTGTGCATTATGTCGATAAATCTCTTTCTATCTAACAAATCTTTAAGTAGTCCATTGCTAAACATGCCATGCACCACGCGGATCGTTAGTAAATAAGCTTTCCTAATGCCCATAGTTACTTATAACGAGATATGTGTAGTACGTGCATATGAAACGATAGAATGCAAATGGCATGCGAACAGCTAGAACGCGCGTACCTAGGTTACAGACACGCGACAGTAAAAGTACGTTACAGTGCAGTTTAAAATATTGCATGGGCAGTAGTGTCCGACTGAAGGTCGATATTTGGCCAAAGCCCATTATTTAGGTATCGTGACAAGCTTCGGCCAAAATAATATGAATTTCCAACACAACTGACGACCCAAACCCACAAAGGAGTGTGCGTTTACCCCTGTACTTCGACATCTTTATCACGAAGTCGTAAATTCGTTGCGGCTCCTTCAATTTTGGGTTTTGCTGAAACCTTCGGCTTCACCAGAAACTTTGGCCTATTTTGGCCGAAGCCGAAGGATTTGCCCAAGGTGCTTTTTTGGCTTAATGTGACCGAAACCGTAGCTTCGGTCGCACACTAATGGGCAGTCAAAACTACCATATATCTAACTGGATATAGTTAAAAAATATTTTAGACTATATTTATCTATGGACCAAAATTGCTATCAGGTAGGTACGTATAAGTCAGGCCATACTTATTTCAGCGTAAAGAGTTAAGCGGTGGCTATTTCGGCGCGCATTGTCTTGTCTCGCTCTCGTAATTGTTGGACCAGGTGGGGTTGCATTTGAACTGAGATTTCACTGACTTTCTTATGTTAAATTGGCATTACACTCGCAATTTTAAAACGCGAGACGCTTGCTACTCTAATTTAAGAATCCCTTAAGTCGTGAGTGTAGTTAGTAAATAATAAAAAAAGCTTTCTACACTCACAACCCTATATTAAGATTTGTCCTGTGTCGCAGATACCATGGACACAAAGAATAAAGTAGTTCTTCTTTGTGTCCATGGTGAAGTAGTTCTTTCGTTTTGGTGGAACGGTGTGGTTGCCGGCTCACTTACCTTAGGTATATGAGACCATCTTAGTCCTCGGGAGTAGCAACGCGTCTGGGATCGAATTCAGGTAGAACCCCTGTTGTATATGAAGTTGCTTATAGATGTCCACGAACGGCAGTCACCACTTCAGGTAGACTGCATGCTCGTTTGGATCCAGTCTGATAAAAAAAACCTGATGATTAATTAGAGATTACACTCTTATACCCACATAAGCCAAATAAACAGGATCCTTAAGCCTTGCGTACTTTAATAAGTACAATTGATATACTTGGCAGTACCGTGGGGTCTTAATGACCGAGCAGTGATTCCCACGGCCGGGTAATGAGGGGTGCGCGCACGCATGTCAAAGCGTTTACCGCGATTACGTCCGAGTTTTTGCGAGGCAAGACACGTGTTTTTGTTGTCTTTTTAAAAGGATATGCTTCTTTTAGCTCGGGAATTGAGAGCTATTATGGTTATTTGGGAGAGCAGGGCCCAAGGTAAAAGTTTTTGCGATTGGAATTTGGTCCAAAAATTTAAAAAGTTGTTGGGTATTTGGACCATTCAGCAGCCTTTATTGTATTATGTTATATTGCTTTTGACTCATAAGTATAGTTTCTCACGTTGATCCTAAATAATTTGGACTAATTTTTTTAGCATATGAAATTTCTTTATTACCGACTTTCAAATCTTGTTTTTTAGCTTGGTTATTGACAAGCTATTTTATCAAAGATTTAATATCAATAAAACAAAACAATGCTAAATATGCATAGAAATTAATTCGAGCGGACGCGTTGACCGTGTCGTAAGGCGAGGCGATTGCAAGAGCAATTTATTCGCTTCGCATATAAAACAGAAATGTCTTCAGCCCTCAGGCGGTTCAGTGTTCATATCGTACATGCGGTCACATTCTTCTTCGGCTACCCGCACGCAAAAAAGACAAGCCATCATTCGCCCCGCGGCAGCGGTCGCGAGCGGACGTCCCTTGTCCCTCGCTCGGGAATATTTAGTGCTTCCAGCTGTTACGTACAGATTTAACAATGCATGCATATTTAAAATACTAGCAGATGTTTTTGCACATCAACCATGACTGGATCTCAATAAATATTAATTTAATTTGATAAATATACTACTTTCATGAAGTTTAAAAGTAAAGGTTATTTGTAGCAAACGAGTAGTAAGTGGTGACTGTTATTGACCACACTCTGAAAATTAGAGGATTAGTAGGTACTGTTACATTAGTTATGGCCGTGATGCCTACGTCGAACCATGAATTGCTCTACCCTTATATTATTTATTTGCGATAATCTTTTTCCCCTATCTTTCTTGACATTACTGTACTACGATATCATAAATTCTAAACGTCGGTTGCAATTATCTACTTAATCTGTCCTTATCGTTATTATGCTCATGTTCTTATTACAGAACTAGGTAAGTGCACCTAAATTGCACAATACTTATCAACTTAAAGAAAAACAAAAAGGGATAAATAAATTATCTTCACACCTAATATTTCAACTAGAGTAAGATCAAAATTTGTAAAAATCTTAGCAATAACTCGTACTGTATACGTGTAATCATTACTGAGTATATTAACTATATGAGGTTTATATAGTAATATTATCAAATTCGAAAGCATTTGCATAAATATTATTAGTCCTCTGAATACCTACAATTAGTATAACTAAGTACGCTTCAATATAAAGGTAGTTCATACAAATGTCAAGCGCACATCGATAAGGACAGTGCACAATGAACACCGCGGGCTAACAGCATTGTTGCAAACATTTCTAGATAACTGTTGTACCTACGAATGAAAAGATATTAACTCATTCTTAGGTTTATAGTGCTTGATTATTATGTGCCTACTAGTCGACGTGTGATGATTCAGATAGCGTACAGTTCATGGTATTGTACCGCGTATAAAGGCAAACTAAACAGCTGAAATCATATAGCTAATGCATGGATAGGCGATAGATACCTATAATACGATGCCATCATTGTCGTCAGTCTATTACTTTCCCACTGCTGGGCGCGAGTCTTCTCCCGGAATGGGAGAGTTTTAGGTTATAGACAAAACGCGTTGGCCAAGTACGAATTGGTAGATTTCACACACCTTTAAGAACTTTTTTTTCAAAGAACTCTCAGGTCGATGTCGTGTATTGGTTTGATCACGATGTTTTCCTTCACCGTAAAGCAGGGATATTTAATTTGTCATACGCAGATGATTAAAAAACAAGTTTTTGATTTAGTATGTTCTTCCACGAAAACACAGAAACAGGTGTACGCTAAAAAAGGTATCGCTGTGATATCCTTCACTGGTTTTACTCCGGCTCCATGTCATACAAAAGCTACGACATGTGAAAAGATAAATCTTCACTTGAATCTTTAATTGGATTTAAACCTTCGAATTTGTACTAATTCCTTATTTATTTATACCTATTGTTTTCATTTTATCTAGCTTCTTAAATCACCCTTAGTTGCCGCTTTAAAAATAGGCGGCTATTATTTTCTGTGCTATACTGGCACACTTTTTATACGATTCTAATGTAAGGTAATTTTAGTACCTTCGTAATAAGGGGTTATCAGCAAATTCGGCTATTATTTGGTACAATATTAGGCACGCGTCGATACATTTTATATAAGTTGTTGATACATTTTGCAGCAGAAATGTTGGATAAAACTATTATAGGCAATTTTGCTAGTTCCATAATAACCGGTTAAGGGTGTACCGGGGGTTATAAAGTAGCGATTCCATATGCCACGGGATGATTGTCCGGGTCGAATCTTGCCGATAATTGTAAAGAAGGATAACCATGATTTTTTACATGCTCAGGAAGATTTTTATAGTTATTTTGCGACAATCACGAATGCGAATATTTTATTTATTAGAATATCTGTTAGGTAAGTTAAATAGCCTAAATATAATATTCTTGTAAAAATTATTCTAATATAAAATAGTACCTCCCATTATCCGATTTTTTCTAAGTATAGTGATACCCACGTTAACAATAAAGAAAACATCGTATGAAACATTACTGATTCTGTGAAAAATTAAGGACGAAAAATTACTTTTAAAATATGAAGTCAATTAATTAAGCGGGGGGAGGGGGAAGGGCGGTCTGCCCCGGGCGGCTCATTTTAAGGGGCGCCAAAAAAGATTTGGGGGGCGGCAAAAACAGATTTGGCAACCTTGTTTTATCATCAAGTTACATATTGTCGTTTTTTAAGTTAGATATTGTCGTTTTGTTTTTTTTTGTCGTCAAAATGTGTGACAAGTTCAAATTCCGCCCCGGGCAGTAGGAGAGAAATAGTTTATTGCTGCTGTTGATAACGCGTGCTTCTTTCATTTAAAAAAAACTTCTTTAAAACAATACCTGGTCACACCACAACTTTGACTCTAACGACGGTCAGTGCTCTTAATCGCCTCTATAATTGCCCCCACTTTGCCCATCATAAATCATATCCCTAATTAGATACACCAAGGTCCCATTTTAGGACCTCTGTTGTTATTATAGCGGTTTTTCTACTCGGTCCAATTTGCTGGCTTTATCTTTAACTTTTGACGTGGATATATGATGCGTTTCGGTAAAAATTGGTCTTCTTTCTGTTTTTTGTTGGAAATTCAGTCTTGTGTTGTAATTAAGTGTTTACACGCTTCTAGGTTTCTTATATCTTGTTATTATGGGTTTAAAGGTGAAGGTATACATTGATATTGACAATTTCGATTAAATGATAGAAATAGGATTTGAAAGTGTTAGAACGAATATGGTTTGACTAGGCTGGTACCACCGCCACAACTATTTCGAGCGTGAAGCATCTTGCGTGAGGTGGAAGGGTGTGGTTGCCAGCTCACTTACATATATATGAGGAGACCAGTAACCCAAGTATGTTGGTACCAAATACATTAGATTCCTACACTGTTTTTTACAGAACACAGTAAAAAAGTTAAACATACAGTAGATCTACTTTAATAAGGTACAATGCACTGGAGGAGACCATCGTAGTCTAAAGAGTAGCTACTCATCTGGGACTGACATCAGATAGAATTCACGAATAATTTTATTTACAGTTTGTTTTTTGCTTCTTGGTTGGTTGTTGTTATAACTTTTACTTTAAGAATATAAGTATGTATTCTACGATAGTAGATTATGTTAGATTTAGGATATGAAATACATATATAATAATATGTTGAAGGGAATTATTTAAATCACTTAAAATTAGCGCCTGTAATTTGCTTTACCGGATGATATTCTAACCAAGGCTTATGTACCAATCTCATAGGTACTTTCTGTACATTTACTGTGTACATGTAACTAAATGTGAACAACATAGGCGTGCCCAAACTAATCGGGACCAAACCAACATCAACAATACCGCGTTGCTTGCTGCGCTCACAATGGCATACCATGCTTCTAACCTGGTATCATCTGTAGGGTTGACAGTTACATCAAAATAATAATCATGCACACGACTCTACGGTTTTTGAAAAAAATTGTTTCGTAGATTCGTATAGTCAGTGACTTATACTTATAAAGGTAAGTAGGTACAATATAAACACTCGGACCTAGGTGAGCGATAACATTGCTATTAAATAACCAAATTTTAGTCTATTTAGTAATATATGTCTAAATTAACAGGAATGAAAGACGGAAAACTACATAGTTCCTTTTATTGCGACCCTGAAGACACTTAACATTGAAAATGCCTTTAACTACTAATAGTTAGTCTATCTTTTCTATATTAAAAAATCTTATTGGTTAATATTAGTGAAATACGTAGTGGAGTTTTTTATTTTAGATTGATAAACCTACGCTGAGCTTTGTTCGGCTAATCTGTATACGGCTTGAAGATTTTGCTAATTAACATACTCCCATAAAACAAATACTAAAACTATCTACCAAACAACCGTTAGGAAAGTCTGTTCAGTTGACAACCCTCACCTGCGCACGCGCATCGACACGTACACGGCTATCGGCCAATCGCGGGCGAGGGCGGGAACGTGGTGCGTCGTTTTGAAAAAAGAACTCAGATCCGTTTGTTAGATAAATTCGAAGCTAATGCGTGCTTGTCACCGAATAATGTGCTTTAAGTTAATAAGTAGGCAGACTTTAAACCTCTATCGTAAATAGCGGCTTAGCACGCCCATGGACGTAAGCATCTTCATATAGAACAGCTTCTAGATGTCAATCAAGATTGTGAAGTCAATCACTGATGTCCCACTACTCCCAAGGACTATGATGGTCGCCTCATATATAAGTCAGCCGGCAGTCACACCCTTTCACAGAAACGCAAGGTCTGCTTGAAGCTAAAAATAGGTGTGGCAGTGGTACCTTCCCGGTAAAACCCTATTTGTACGACCTGGCAATAAAAATTACTTTCGTATTATTTACTACATATTTGACATTTTTCCTTACTACATGACTTACCGGGTGTCTTGCCAAGCCACCTGAATTATTTTCTTAAAGATCCAACCAAACCGGCCCTTACTAGCTTAATGGAAAGCGTAAATGCTTTTGACGTCCATCACTTTATACCAAACGAACATACAGAAGCAGGTATTACGCACAAATGAACACAGACTAAATTAAACTAAATACATACATAATAGATCGATAAATTAAGTATGTACTTAATATTTGATCATAAATACGATCTATGATCCAATTTAATAGAAATACTTATATATATAAATATAGGTATATATATTTCAAATAAATGTATCGTGTGTTGTGGAAAATATTAATATTCGTGAGGATATTAAGTTAAAAATGTAACAATAATTGACGCGCTGATTAATAATTTGCCTTTGATATATCGTGGGAATTGACTAAGACAACACAAATAACATGATTAATACACGATGAGATCAGACCAAGGTCATTAGTTGTTGGACCGCACATTTCATTTACCATACGCATATTGTAATATATTTATAGTAGGTAGGTATAAAAGTAACAAAAGCAGTCCATCTGATGGTTAGTGGCTCCTGCCACTCATGGACGTCTGTGAGTTACCCCAGATAAGATCAGTCTTAGATGAGGTTGGTCACAGATGCGTTGCTACTGCTGACGACTAAACTGGAACTCCACAGATAAGTACTCGTATGTCTCCCTCGAAACCAAAACACAGCATCGATTGATCCTACCTTTATTAGGCAAAAAAGGCCTGGCGGTGGTATTTCCGGATTAGAACCACAAAGGGTTCTAACACCTTCAAATAATAAATCTAAAATTACATATTATTCAGTAACTATCACAGAAAGGAATGCGTTTAAAGTCGCGTTAATTTGGCCGATTCCTTAGCCGACTTAAGTGAATAATGTGGCTACACTTAATAGAATTTTACCATAAAAGTGCAATAAATTAATGCAAATAAATGATGATTGCAGTTGGAAATGACACCGTTTATTGCAACTGCACTGACACTTGACAACTTGCAATGCAAATAGCTTATGTAAATCGACAAATGAAAGCAATTAGTTCATGTTATGGTACTGCGCTCATGTTATTGCTCACTGTATGTTTTTAAGAAAGTATTTAATGAATTATTTATTTATCGATGTATTGCTTGATATAACATGCAATGAAATTTCAAAACATCCTTACCTGTAGCACGTTTTACCATGAATCAGAATAAAACGTACGACGTATAATCGTTATATATCTACTTAAAACCAAGATATTTGATAAGAACCAAGATATTTGATTAAGATATCGTATCGTGTTTTTTTTATTTTTGAATATGCTTATAATTGTCATAAGAGTGAAGTAGCAACTGAAAATCACTGTTTTAAGCGTAGGTGCAATTTAGTAATCTATCTTCCACTCCTTCTTGTGTTAATGTATGTATTTTCTGACAGAAGTAGAAACTTGAACAGTTTATAATACTTATATATACAATAATTGTATTCCTATAGAGATGTTTGTTACTGCAACATTGTCGCAATTCAATGTTTTTTTATCTTAAAAATGCCAAACGAGTCTAAAGAAGTTTTCACTTCAAAAAACCATCGTAGAGCGTAAACTCCTAAGGAATAGACCATGTTTGAACAAAAGGTTAGTTTTATTAAATAACTCACTACTATTTCATAATATTAGATAATATACCTATTAGAGAAACATAATATTTGCAAAAGTGTATCAAGTGTGGTCTCTTCTAGGTGCCACATAGATACACAAGGACGAGTAAACAAACCCATACATCCAGAACATTTCGAAAATAAAATAGACATAGTAGCATGCAATCCACTTAATGGTTAGTGGTCACTGTCAACCATGACCATCTGTCCCTAATTTTACACGTTACAGAGTTGGTTCCTAAAGTTGATCGTAGATGCGTTGCCACTGCGGATTAACATAGTCACTTCATGCTGAAAACTGTCGACACATCATTCTACCAAAACGCAAAAATTTATACGACCCGCGTGGTCGAGCGGTTACCATACCGATCTAACGCGCAGTGGGTCCCGGGTTCGATCCCCGGCCAGACAGG
>DWNE01003525.1:0-16548 GCA_018249875.1 Cecropterus toxeus
AACGCCATAAGCACCAGAATCGTGTCAGGAATCCATATTTTTAATATTCGGTACGCTGTCATTTACACCCTGTATTTAATTCTCTACCGTGTCACAAGCACTCAAGAAAACGTGGTATTTCTTGAGTGCTTGTGACACGGTAGAGACGGTAAAATGTACCCCCTTAAGGGTTGTCCTCTAAGAAGCGGCCCATTTGGTCAACTAAGGTTAGGTACGATGCTGATAAAATTAGAAACTACATATTGTGCTTGATATATTGTGTGTAGATATATAATTATTTATTTACAAAACCTTTAGTAAGGTAATGCCGTTAGTGTTGTGGGAACCATGCCTCACACGGCCATTTTAGACGGTTAGTTTTACTTATTATTACTATTATTTTTAATTTTGTATATATATCTATAGCTTTAGAATTAATTTTATGTTTTTCTTTTCGTATCTATAGAAATAGAACTATATACTATTTTTTCATAAAAAAATGAAACATAGGGTTAATTATAGCGTCATAAAACCGCGATTTGATGTGGTAAGACTTAAATCTTCCCGGAAAATTAGTCTTCGTCTGTGTAATTAGCTTGTGATTTTGCATATCATGGGATGTACAAGATTAAGAGCAAAATTCTGATAATTCTGCTAATCCATCCGTCAGTCTTTGATAGTCCGTTGCTTTACATAGGCTTCCCTAATTTGCAACACTTCGACTGGCATGAGCCATCAGAATCCAGCGGTTACCCGGCGTCTTCTGGTCATCAGTTTACCTGGTCAAGCGACCTTTACTCCATTTGCCCAGATTCAATGGTGACTGTGATCTCTATTTAATGGCACTGTCCTACGAACGACGTAGCCTGCCCATTTCCATTTCAGTTTGCTATTTCTAAGAATTATGTCAGTTTTCGTTTTCTTACGGAACTGTTTATCTATTTGTAAATGTGTATTTGATGTTTTTTTTTTCATTTTGCATGTGTTCAAAGCATAAGTGTACAGTGTGTAATCATAATTTTAATTACTATTTAAATTATAAATTTGGGTTCATTTTTCTTGGGAATGGATGAAAATAAAATTCATATTAGTTGTAATGTACACAATTTATTCATATCGTATAGAGTTTCTTATACAAAGATAATAAATTGTAAAATCCTCTTTCGCGGTCCGAATAAATAAATACTTAGTATTAACTCCCTCAGTCCATAACATGCCCTTTGGGCAAATAGGAGTGTAACTTACAATACAATCAAATACTTCCATAACCTTTTAGGAATCGTTCCCGACCATGTGTTCATTCTGAGATGCAATGAGATAAGTAACGCCAAGCGTCCATGGCCCATACTGGCCCAGACTGGCCCATTGAAATCATGCGATCTGATCGCGCTGAGCACGTGGCTAGGGATGCGGATTACATTACACGGATTCTAACAAACCGCCAATTTATTTCTAAACATGTACAAAAATATTACTTTAGTTTGCTATTTTATAGGTAGGTATGTATTGTCGAAGGCACTGGTATTCTAATTATTCTGATTACTCTGCGTTACAGTAGGATTTGTTGTTCTTATAATTACTTTGCGATTACTTGACAGCTATCCCGAGGATATAGTATTTTACACTTTTTTTTTGGTTTGGAACATAACGGGAATTCCGAATGAGAAAGACTATACAATTAATTTATAAATAACCATCTACAATGGACTTAATTACTTACACCTACTTAATCTAGAACTTACAAAACGTAGTCTTTAGCCATCGATTTTCACCACCGAGTCTTCGAATAGATGAAACAGATCTACTTCGCTTACTTATATATTACATATACATTATACATAGCTCACCACTAAAAATGCATTTTTTTAAATCTATCACTGAGTAGATAAGTTTTATCTGCTCGAAAAGTCTGTAAACCGAACGAAATTAGTCTCATCATATCGAAGGGACCGTGGACGCGCCCGCCCACGGTGCCCTCCCCTACGGAACGATACAGATACACCGATACAACTACTAGGAAGGATTACGAATAGGCGATGCGACTTAGCCGCGTACAGCTGCACAATATCATACAAATATATATCTTCATCTCTTTACAACGTGGTAACTTCGACTACTAGGGAGAGGGTAGGTTGAGACAGTTTGTACGAATAAGATCGACACTTGATCGCGAAACGGGGCCGCCGCAGCGGTCCACGGCGCGGTGCGGCTCGGCAGCGGTGCGGTGCGGCAACGATGCGGCGCGGCAGCGGTGCGGCGGCGGCGCGGTCCAGGCGCGGCGCGCTTGGCGCGGTTCACGGCCGTTCAGTGCTCGTGCACCCGCGCCTTATTCTGGTGCATCATATTCTTCAGCGTGGCTACCTCGGTGGCGAGCCGCGCTAGTTCCGCCTTAAGGTGAGCGTCTTCCTCTTCAACGTCCGTCCGTTGCTGCCTGTACTCCGCGCCCAGTGAGATCCCGGAGTCTCTTTCGTCACTTGAGCCCTCACCGTCCCAAGAAGGCGAGGACCGGGGGCCCGGTTCCTGCTTAATATGCTGGAGGGACAGCAGGGCGCTGGCGACGTCCTTGTCGCCAAGGTGTGACTTGTGGCGAAGCTTGAGGGGCAAGCAATTATTCTCCGGTGCGTATTGCTCGGCAGTTTCATCGCCGGAGCCGGACAGCGAGGACAACTCGTAGGGAGAGGGAGCGCGGCGGGTCCTCGACAGGTTGAGGACGGAGCCAGGTTGTTCGTAGTGAGCAGGGTGAGGGTAGTAGGCTTCCGGGGGCGGCAGCCTCTCTTGGTATGGTTCCGGTGCACGCTGAGGAGGTGGCGACGGAGGCGATGCTGGTGGTGCCGGAGCGGGCGGCGGGGGTGCAGGTGGGAATAGAGCGCTTCCGGACAGTTTACTTCTCTTCGTTACGCACAGCACCTGATCACAAGTGGGCAGAGTCGCCAGCACTTGATCGATGCTAATCAGTGTCTCGCCACAGATCCCGTACTTCTCCTTGATAGCGTCCAACTGAGCCTTGAGCACATGGTTCTCTTTGGACAGTTCGACAACGCGTTGCTCGAGGACCATATCGTTGAAGCGGCGCTTTTCGCGGGAACGCTTGGCGGCCTCGTTGTTGCGACGACGGCGATCCCAGTAGCCGTCATCCTTCTTGTTGTCGGGGATGAACTCGCGTTGCTTGCGCTGGCCGAAGTAGTCCTTGCGCTTGTTGAAGTCGAAGGACGAGTTGTAGTCGTGGGAGTCGGGCGGTGAGCCGACAGAGAGGGGTTGCTGGTCCATCGGGAAATGCGGTGAGACGGAGAGGCGAGCGCGCGGCGGCGGCGGCACGCGGGCGGGCGGCGGAGCGGGGCCTAATCCGGCTCCCGCGCCCGCGCTCAGCAGCTGTTGCTGGTTCAAGATGAACTCGGCGACCATGTTTCGGCGGACGACGCCTGGTCCGCACGGCAACTCGAATTGGTTCTGTAACAAAGAACGACCTTACGTTACAAACAGAAAAGTTGCAGTCGTCTGAGCGTTGCAAAATGGAGTCGAGTGGAGGTTGCAAAAATGCTGTCGCAAGATCCCGCGTTGCGAGTTAGACGTGGATCACCTTTGTGAAACGGTGTTGCCACATAAACCGTTTTTTCGCCCCCTTCATGTTAACCGAACTCGTTAATAAATCGCATTTCCTAACCTTTCGTGTTGCTTACCGCAAGTGCGCAAAGGTTACAGGTACCTTCCGTTACAAAATTTATTTCCAGCGGCGAACGAAGAAATGTGTTATTTAAATAGGGGGAATTAACGGCTATTATTCTGCAGAAAGAAAGCTATTTTTTCAATGCAATGAGATTCAGAACGGTGCATGCCACCGAACACGCGACCACTTATGACTTATTAGCCGTTTCCGAACAATAATATTTAGATTTCGCAACGAACACACGTTGACTTCAGCGTGGACTTCGAATGCTGACGCTAAACATTTCAATATCAATCTCCCATCGATTGGCAGTGTCGTTGACCTTTGCTAACACCCTCGATTCGAGTATTTAATTACATAACCCGAACACGTATCGAATTTACGAGCTGATTATGAAAGTCGACAGGATGTGGGCATTGAAAACGAAAAAATATCGTTTTATTATCCTTGTAAACAATGAGAGAATCGATTGTAATAACCCATTGTGCTATAAGGCTAATCGATTTTTTTAATAGCAAAGGCTTGCATAGAAAAAGGTAAAATCACGTGTGAGGGCACGAGGAATCAGCATGCAACGTGAGAGTCCTTTCTAAATCTGAATTATGCTTTTCCACAACTATTTGCATCTATTTCTTTCTATGTCGCTGAACGGAACACGTGCCTCTACGGTATTATACGAAATTATTCACAATTTACTCCTTATGAAATTCGAAAAAGATCATTAGCTCTGTTCTAGAGAATTTTAAGATGTTTTTAAGCTATCTTATTGCATTTTTAAAGCTTCACATCTACTACTGATTTCGACTCTTTTGTAATGCTAATTCATGTGACGTTTGTGAATTGGATCGAGTTATACTGTAAATTAATTCTTGTTTCAGTTAGTCGTGTTGTAAGATTAACCGCAAAGAAAACGCAGTAATCAAATGCAACCGGTTAAAACGGTGCCATGCAAGAAATCTATGGAATGCATATTTGCATATTTAATGCATTTCTTAGTAATATCGGTAATGTATAAAAAACGTAAATGTTAACGATAACATTTACATGTTACAAAAATATTTATTTTAATAGCAAATACCTACATTAAAAAATATTCTGTAATAATTAATCAGATATTATTGTTAATTATTTTTAAGCTCTTTTTATAATCTGTCAAAGAGCACTTATTTATCTGTGCTCTTAAGTGATACTTGTTATAATCTGTATCATATTTTTACCTGTTGATAAATCCGCATCGAACGGTGTTAAGAATGCGCGCCCCACTGTATTCGGTGTCAGTGGGCCGCCCCAGATGTGAACTCCGTTACACCGACTAACTGTACGATAAATCGCACCAACTAAGAGCGTTTTTACACTGAACGATATCGGATCGTATAAATTGAATGATAATGGCCCCTTTGCACGATGTCGGATGTCAATGCTTGCTCGTGTTACTAGCACGTATTGGATAGTGTAAAAACTCTGTTATATCTCGAGCTAAATGTCATAGTTTACGTGGGAATATTTCTTTGCCGCGTTTATTGAATTTAAATGATATGTCACAATTACGCGCGGCATAGATTTTTGTTTAACAGGCCGTATGGTTCAAGTTCTTTGCCCGTTTTTTTAAAAGTTAATGAGTGGTTAGTTATGTGGCAAAAAAGTTACTAACTGTCGAAACATTGTTTTGAAACATATTATAAATAAATTAAATATTACACTTAAAATATCCATTTTTATTTAATTTAATGATTGTATTGAGAAAATCTTTACATAATTCGAAAGATTGAAATTAAGTATTGGGCTTACTTTTTTGTTACTTAGAATTACTTTTTATTTTATTATTATTATATCGTAAAATGTTACATCTGATTTCTCACGGGTAATACTTAGCCATATCGAATTGCGGCATTTATTTAGAAATATAATATAATAGATAAACAATTTCGCGATCTTAAAATGAGCTCATATTCTCATCATTTGATTGCAATTACTGACACAATAAGTGGTTTCATTGCAAAGGTTGCGGTAATAACGTGTGCTCCATTTGCAAGCAAAAAGGCGTACTGTCCGTTAAGTTGACGGTTGGCGGAACACGGACAGTTAAATACTAGTTAACTGCTTCGGTCTGTCTTGAAAAAGTCTACACGTCTCACGCTAGGACTCCCTGTAGCACCCATACTATTGCCACAAACAGATGTGCGCTCAACTTAGAAGTTTGGGAGGTTGTAAGTGGCACCAGATATTGGTCAATAGAATGGAATAGAATAACTGTTTCTATAAATAACTTAGATATTGTAAAATCAAAAGACTCATACCAATCCCTCCAAAAGTATTTAGAAAATCCTAAGCAAGGTAGTAGAAATTTAGAAAATTCTTATTATGTTTTCGTGATGTACATCATAAGCATGTTTGGTTTGGAAACGATTTCGTTAATCGCGGACAAATGTTCGATATTAATGAGTTTAAATATTTGATAACAATGTTTAATATAGCCGTCACAATCATTAATGATAGCACACGAATGAAGTTATTTATAGAACCACATCATGTAAGATGACTCAAATTCTGTATATTCTAATTTGAATTAAGCAATACAACTAAATTTGTCATTCTTCAGTTGATTTTATTGATTGCTCTGTCAATCATCACTAACGGTGCCGTCTAACGATCAAGCACAAACTTTAGCACTTCGATAGCTAGCACTAATCTTGTACTTTCTCGCGAAGGTACCGTTACCCAAAACTGGGACCGTACGGTATCACGCCGCTTTTTATGCTCATCTGGTCTCTAAAACTCGTAATACTGTTATGAAACGGCAATTTGATGTTTCGTCACCGCGTTTCAAGGTTGGGTTGGGCAACGTTGCGCCAGCCGATCATTAGTTGGCTTAATAAGCTCGTTGGTTTATCTATGCCCTATCTATTTGGGACACAGATAGTGTACATAGAAATACGGCTGAGTTTTTAATTTACGTGTCTTGCTAAATACATATCTTGTTTATCGTCGGTTTTTTAAACGTATTTAGAAACCAATTTTTAAATTATTACCAATCGTCAGTCTTTTTATTATTCAATTGTTTAATGGTTTTAATTTGTTTTGCCATTGTGTTGCTCTTATATTTTTAAGTGAATTAGTATATGCCAGTATTTGCAGTTTTCCATTTTTTCTTAATCGTTTTATACATCTATTTTAAATGTATGATTCTATTTATCTTTGATTCATACAATGAAACATCCGTTGATCTATCTTATGCCGTATTAATTCAGTCCATTCCATTGAGTCTACAGTCATACCCTGAATAATGTTGCAGGCCAATACCCCAAGAATTTTATTTTCAATCATTACCATGTCTATCTCAGTTTTATATTCAGTAGAAACGTGTTGTTTTACATTTGGAGGTATGGCGTACGAGGGGCGTACTAGACGCCCTTGTGCTAGGTTGAGGTTATTCTAACGTCAACAAGATGACCAAATGTCCTTTTTTACTTAACTTCATCATATTAGATTTTAGTAGCTTTTCGACGATTTAAATCTTCGATTTAATTTTTTGTGTGACTTTCTTACAAGCTTAAATTATAAATATATGTCAAATTTTTGTGTGTTATTGCAATCTTAATTATGTAGATTTTCTATTGTTATAAATATAAGTCTAGACGGAATAATTTGGAATTTCGAATCTTTGAATTGCAGATTAATATAATTTGACTTACGTATGTTCAAAATGACCGATTTGTAGTTCAAACGAATGTCAAATAAATGTTATTTTATTCATGTACTGTATTATATTATTTTTAACATATCTTATAAACGTTTTCCTTAATTAAGTTTTGCTACTGACTCAGAAGAAACTATTTCGCGAACTGATAACAATGCGTTTGATTAAGACATTTTTTAACTGTTACGCAAAACCCAAAATTGTGTCAACATTAAACGTAGAATAAAAATATCGCGAAGGACTTTCGAGACTAAATCAGAGTATATGAAAAAACCAAAACTATTTTTGTTAGCACAAAAACAAATTGAATGAAGATAGATAAAAAAGTTTTAATAAAAGAGTTAAATCCGTAATAGTTGTCCTTCAGTAAACTAATTCAAGAGCAGAAGTAAGTACGGAAAAAAGCAAAAAAGATTTCCTAGTAACAATCAGACGTGATATTGTCTGAACTTGATACGTGACGAGGTTTCTTGAATTCTTCGCGCTTCTTACATAACAATGTTTTGAATCCGTCACACATAGTTAGCGTGCCATGCATTATTGTTCATTTATTTTTAGAATTCTCCATCATCATAGAATTTGTCTAAGTACTCTTGAGCAGTACTGACTCATTGCTGTAAATCATTAACTATATTTAAGACTCGTAGTCATTATCAATTCGCTTCATATTTGGTTTATTATCGCAGCTCTAAAAATAGTTTTATTTATAATCATAATTTCCGAGAATATTTCTAATGATTTTTATCTTAAACGGCCTTAGTGCTTTATCAGTAATTATGAGTAATAATCAAAATAAATTTGAAGCTTTGAAAACCAAAAATGTTTCAAAGAACTGTTTGTGAAGTACCAGGCGATCAGATCTTCAACGATCATAGATTGTCGCGTGTTCCAGGGTACATCGGCACATGACCTTATGTCGGCGTGATTGTCCTACCGGCGCACGTGCGGGGGCAACACGGCGCGGTCACGCGGCAACCTACACGTGCCCGGTCTTGAACCCTCACGTTGACGTTTGCGCAACGCGAACCACGTTTGCTCCTCTCTAAACCGTTATATAAACTACAACGTGATCTCGGAACGTGAAAACTAATTATCGATCACCGTAATCGCCCTTGACCGTCACTAGCGAAAGAACGAGTCGATATTTATAGCGGCGATCCTGATTTCTCGATTGTCCGCTACGATTGGGTTAGGTCGTAATTCTGTCGTTTATAAATAATGGATGTGTTATCAATAGCATTTATTTAGTAAACCGTTTTCTTCATACTAAATAGTAATCGCGTAGTAGCTAGTAAATATTTACAACTTAATGGCCATTGCAATTAAACACGATTGCAATTGGCACGTATTATTTAAAGGCTCCATGAAAACAATGGCGCTCTTGACCTTCCTTTTAAACGTTCATAGACAATATCAACCATCTTGGAAAAAGTAGAGAAAGTAGTACAGCGGTAACTTTCCACACGCTCGCCGCTTATTGCGCGGGAAAAGTAGGCCGACCGCCATCTTTGATCTGACAGTTTACTGTCATGCGAAGGTGCTTTATAGCATTATGCCAGTTAAATTACAATTTAACATAACTGCAAAAATGGTAGCCACTTCTTTTTATGGTCGTTGAATTAGATCATTTCGTGTTTGGCGCCATGTAGGCAATGATTACAGTTTATGGTAAGTGACTAAGGTATGTTTTCTAAACATTAGAGAGCGTGTTACGTCTTCGTACTGAACACAATCGGCAAAGCGAATCCTTGGTTAAATCACGCTTTAAAGTTAGCTCGAGGATTTGAGGAAGGTCGCAAATTCTGGATGAGTTTCAAGCATTTTTCCGGAGAGAATTGCGTATACTTGACCGATTTCCATTCGCATTTTAGCGTGAGGCCTTTGTGCAAGGAGGGTTATTTCGGGGTGGCCTCTGGGTCGCGCCGATAAAGCTTTGGTGTCAAGGTTGCGTTTCATAACAACTGGTTCGATAAGCGACGACCAATACAATTGTGTCAAGGACCTCAGTCTTTTCCGGTAGGATTTCCCTATCTGATAAAGTAATCCTTCCACAAATACCTGATTGTTTGGACGAGACTCAATAAAGACAGACCTACTTTACGCTGACCTTGCTCCAAACCTATAGCTAATTGCCGTATTATTAAGAAACACTTAACCTATTTCTGCGTTCTAGATTCTCCGAATTTAGCCACCGACACTCAGGATGTTACGTAAAACTATTTCGACTCTAGGAAGTCTTACACGCTGATCTGTAATGAGTTGTATTTCCCTAATGAATCATTGCGCATTATTGTTCATTACCTTTACATCTAGAGCTGTTAGAAAACTAGTTTAGTTTCAATTATGAACTAGGGGTTCCCCAGCGTATCAGTTAATTTACGGCAACGGACATTATTTTTAATTATACAATTAATGCAAACAGCTCTATTTAAACGGCTATCAGGGCAGCCTTGGTGATTACAATATCTTTGTTCGTTTCTCGGTAATTCTGTCTCATTACCGTTGCGTCACTGCGTTCCATTTTAGTCTGTAGGAAGCTTAGGACCTCAAATAAGATACGTCACGCGTTCTGATCTACTTTGTCGCAATTGGTCGTGTATACTCACGTGCACATCGTAAGTAGGTTAGAGTTACGCGGGCGGGCGAGATAAAAAAATAGGTCAAGTTATCTTTGCTTGTCCTCGCAACGATGAAATTATCGGCTTGTATGTATTGCGCGTGAAAAAATCGCGTTACGTAACGCTTTATCGTAATTATGTACGTTATGTATGATGTCATTGATTTCAATATCGATGGATCAGACCTGGTCGAGTGTAACGTGTCGTGTTTCAGTGCTGAAGTACTTGAAGTATTTTGTTTTATAGCATTACAATAATTTATTGTTACATACGATTCAGATAAATGTAATTAGGCAGCTTATAAATATGATCTCATCGTTTTGCGTGTTTTGAATGTACCAGGGTCATACTCATAATCCTTATGTATTAGGGGATTTAAGAATTCATAGTGAAGAATTCATGTTCATGATGCACGATTAAATGCATGCGGGTTTGACCTTATGCTTCATAGTACCTTCCGGAGAACCTTGCGGTAGTTCCTGTATTACATCATGTGCCGATAAAACGTTTATTGTAACGATATCTGTTTATTGCATTTCATTGTGTACGGGTGTAAATATAAATAGAATTAGTTGTACGGCGGAACTGACTTGAATGACCTCAGACGCATAACTTACATAAACTGTTTATTACAAGTTTAATGTTAATATATTTTGTTTCTAAAAAGGCCTTTTGTTGGACAGTAAAAAGATTTTTTTATGATTTCTCTAATGGTTAAAGATTTTGTAAGATACAATAAAATCAATGAAAATAGCGATAAAAATTTGTTTATGTCTTGATTTTTATAGTCATCAAGGAAGACAGTCTGCAGATAAGGACAATATAGCAAGATTAGGACATAGATACAGTTCGAACAGTCATAAGTAAGTTCTATCTATTGTAGTGTCTAGCAGTGTATTGCGCAATACGCCCTAGGGACGTTGCGTCATGGGCTCGTACCTAACTGACCTTTACACGCCGATCGATTCAATTGCACGATACATTTGTTTGTTTTCCAACCACTTTTGTGCTTAACACATATTATTCCAACGATTTTTCAGCATTTGCCGCACACGTGCAAAACATTGCTGCATTTTGCCGCATTCGTGCACAACATCGCTAAAAATTTGCCGCATACGTGCAAAACATTGTTATTTTGCTGCATTCGTGCAAGGTGTGAGACTGTTTTGAAATAATTTACCGTGTACGTGTTACATGTAAATATTTTTTTTGGCAACAGTTCAATTGGAAAAGTAACGATGACAGATTCTAGGAAACTGATTTTGATTCAGGAAAAATGTTTCATAATTTGCGTTTCCGTTTTGATGTGATTTGCTTGCGGTTTTATGAAAGGGAAAACATGTTACAAATTGTGTCCAATATTATTATTTTGAGATAACATTGAAATAAAAATCTCAAGTGGAATCATTAAAGCATTACCACATAAAAATATTACTAAATCTAGTTTCCGTACATCCGAACGAACGCACGCGGGAATGGAACCTTGAACCAGTTGTGTAAGCCCACAATGGCTTACGACAGCGCCTGGCACCGCTTGCGACACTGCCACTAAACGCAATCGTAATTACCGTACAAACTCGAAATTTGATTTTAATTGCGATTCTTTAGGACAATTTTAGTTTTGACGACATAGAAATGAGTAAATTTTTTTTACGATACTTACGCATTAATTATGGAAAATGCAGTCATTTAAGATCTATTTTTTTATGTAAGGAAGAATTTGTTGTAAATTACCTATTATTACTAAAATTAAAACTAAAATTACGTCTATTTTTTTTCTAGATTATTCATGATAAAAATGTCTGGCTGATTCAATGGCAACAATTATATAATAATCTCAGGATTAAATTAAAATCGTGTCATTTTATAATCGCCTGATAAAATAGCACGTTTTATTTATCAAACGGAAAGTCCTAATAAATTAGCAACAAGTGTCAAATATATACATAATAGTGATAGCTAAACATTTTTACGATTACAAAGCAGATATAAACAGATAACGGTGACAAGAACCGAGGAAGTCATTGCAAAACAAAAGATTGAAAACAAAGAGTAGGTTTAATCGACCAAGAGCAAGTCGGACGTTGTGGAATTTTACAAAAATATTGAAAAACATTACGGTAGTTTACTCACTACGCATTATTCTGTTGCATAGATGATTCGAAAAAATGGTCGCGAAGATTTAAAAAAAGTGACGATTTAATGGCGACAAGCCAAGGCCGTAAAAGTAATAAAAACTGTTGCATTAAAACTACAGTAATTTCAATAAATTTAAAAATAGAACATTCGTATTTTAAACTACATAATTCACGGTAAATAAAAACAATTACGAGGGAAATTTAAAATTGGAATGAAATTTAATTGTATATTAAAATTATAAGCAGGAAATACATTGAATATTAAAAAGATTAGACACAAAGCAAATGAAGTGATGATAAAACCACGAATATTTGGCAAATGCCTACGATGCATGAGTAAACAGATTCGAGTGAAGTCATTGACATTAAGAAAAAACAATTTTACGGAACGGAATGGGTACATGGTGTATTCGCCTCTGACTCAACTTAATTTTTTAGTCATTGTAATTTATTGTAATTAATGATAACAATGTGGAAGTTGAAAATTATAGGAGTCCGACAATCTGTTTTGAAAATATAATTTGACATTGAAAATTTGAAATTCAGCCATGACTTTCTCTTTTTGTGAATTAAATCAGAAAATAGCAAAATATTGAGATAATATTTAAATTATTGAAACAAATTATTTTTTTAATATTAATCATTAAAATTTGTCGTTAATATATTTATTACAAAAATTAAGAAAAAAAATCAGATTTTACATTGTTTCAACCCGGAAAACATTTAATGCAATATTGTTTATGGCCAAAATTTATCTGAGAACTTGAAAAATATTTTTGTAATTTTCTGAAATATTCGGAAAAAAATGAAAAAATAAGCAAATTATTGGAGGGTACTTGAAAATACTTACAAAAATATTTGCGACAAAACTCCACTCCTTATCCGGAATTATCCAAATATTGGGAACAATGTCATAATTTCACAAAACAGCAAAAAACACAAAATCGTCTATGGTTTAGTTTATAGTACTTCGAAATGGAACAATAATGTTACACTTCCACTTGTCACGTCCAGAAAGATTTTTCACTATCACAATGTTGTTATGATGAAACACTGCGAGGTGCGTAGTAGTAGCCACTCGGACCCGTCTAACCTCTGCAAAGTCTAGAGTGCGACTAAATTTTGTAGTGGGGTCGACCGACTCGACTCACGGCTGCGGCGCGCACACATAGACGAGTTGCGCGCGTGTGTGTTATTACACTAGTGTGCACTTTACATTAGTGTGCGTATTTATGTAACTTGCCCTGACTGTGTGTAATCACTTCGACTGGCAGCGCTATTGACTCAATGTAGTGTCCGATTTTTTAGTTAATTCGCGATTGAGTCATGTATTTGTTTCGTTTTTGCGCTTCTATGAAATCAGTAATCGATTGATAAGCGTCAGTTTAGGCAATTTAATTGTGTAATGAATTATTTTTATGTGCGATTTTTTTAGTGTGTATTCTGACGTCATTATGATGAAGCTTATGTGTGTTTAAATTATTGAAAACATATATATTGTGGTATTCCTATTAATGGGTGAAAAATAATTTTTTCAGCTGAAATTTTACAAATTACGACGAAAGCGTCACACCTACGTCACTAAATAATTGTAATATTTTGGGTATTTTCACAATTTCGAGAAAATGTTATGTAGTCGGGTTTTACTTTTACCTCATATAACGGGTATTCAATTCCAATAGGCAATATTCCAATAGGTATTTCAGTTTTGCCTAAAATGGATTGATGGACGGATGGATTGCCTATTACTGAGTAAGCTGCTGTCCTAGTTTGAAGGGTAACTAAAGTGAGTTACTTTTAGGCGTTCCAACTCAGTCTTTTTAGGGTATTGACGCTTTTTTGACGACTTCAGGTAGGATCCGATTGCTGTTTGGGATTATAGGTAGTTTATAGGTACATGGATGACTGTAACCACTTACCGTCAGACGGAGGGCTTGTTTTCTACTAACATAAAAAAAATGTGACCTATTAGAAAATTTACATCTCAGTACATGGTCTACGTCTTCAGATGCACATGAAAGACAGTGACCACGTATTAGGTGAACTAATTGTTTGCTACTAACTTAAAAATGGCTAAGTGCGAGTCGGATTGGCTCACTAAGGGTTCCGTACCAATATAGACAAAAGATCACGTTTGTTGTATGTGAGCCCTTAATTATGTTTTTAGTCTATTTTTAAGAATATATCATCTGTGAAAATTTCGGATGAAATTTGTAATAGATTGCCATTTCTAGATGGTTCCCATCGCTTATTGCTATAAACATAAACATGAACGCTTTCTACACTCATAGCCTTATAGTAGGATTTTCTCCTGTGTCGTGGGTGCCGTGGAAACACAAACACGAAAACACAAACACCCAGACCCAGAACAGAAATCTAAATCAGTTTCGCCGTGACCACGAACCATATAACTGGGTCGAAATATCAGCAAAAAGTAATTCAAAAAACCGCAATTGTGAGTACCCGTAACATCTTAAAATGTATAAATTCCGCGATAATATTAGTCTAAAATCATAGAAATCTAAACTCATAATTCATATATCTGTCTGGCCGGAGATCGAACCCGGGACCCATTGCGTGTTAGATCGGTATGGTGACCGCTCCGCCACGCGGTTCGTCTCGCTACATACTTATTATATCGTTGTTATCGTATTACAATGCAGATTTGATGTTTCAGCGCGATATGTGCAGTAGAACGTTTCCTTAGGACGAGTTCGTTTCCTCAAAACAATAATTGTTTACGTTTTCGCTTTAGGTCATGCCCTTGAATGTACTGTTTAATTAGGGACGAATACGTATAGAATGACTGTTTTAGGAAATGAAATAAACTCGTTTTAAGGACAGACGAGAGTTGATAAGGATTTTTATATTGCTATATAATGTATACTGGTGAGAGCTGATAAGGATTTTCATATTAAAAATGTTTGTCCGAGTTTTAATGGATAAATATTATTAAATGTGTCACAATTTGTGGTAGGCTCACTTATATATGAGGCGACCATCTCAGTTCTCAGGAGTGGCAACGCATCTGTGATCGACTTCAGACAGAACTCCTGTTCTATATGAAGTTGCTTAAAGATGTCCATGAGCGGCAGTAACCAAGTACCATCAGGTGGACTGCATTGAAGAAGATTGCATTGAAAGGATTGTAGCAAACGAGCACGTTTGCTACTTCAATCCGATAAAATGTAATGTAATGTAATCTGGTTTATTGAAGCGAGAAGTTTACATTATTATAATAACTGCTTTGTCACGGTGGTTGTGTAATCAAACATAACTCGTTTGCGCGGTTTAGTCAGTTTTATTTTATCTTTTACAGCATCCCTAGATATTTTCTACGTCAGAAGTGGTTAATTTTAATAATAAGACGCTTTCTACACTCATAGCCAAACAGTAGGATTTTCTCCTGTGTCGTGGGTGCCATGGACACAAAGACGCAGCTTCACCCACGTTTCTTAGAGAACAATCTATTAAAAATAAACAAACATAACGTGATGTTATATAGCCTATAGCCTTCCTCGATAAATTTACTATTCAAAACAACAATAATTTTTCAATTCGAACCAGTAGTTCCTGAGATTAGCGCGTTCAACCAAACAAACTCTACTGCTTTATAATATTAGTATAGATGAATAAGAGCTTGTTAAAGACATCAAGGATTGGCGCAATAATGCGGAAAGGTTTATAAATAAATGTTCATTGCTTACTACAAATTACATCATGTAGTTACTATCTTAAGACTAAGGTCATTTACTTTAGTTAGTCATACACTAAAGAGTTAGACTTAAAAATGTTATTATACTCATAGTAATAAGCTTCAAGGTAGGAGGTAGAACTCTTCGTGGTTTTACTTCTAACACACGCTACTGGGATAGCCATCTTAGTATTATATTTTTGATAAATATAGAAATTTTGGGAAATCCAACGGAATAAAGGACACATTATTTATTTTTAAATGCATTTCGATCGTTAAATTAGTTAGATGGTTGAATTAGAATATTTCATATAGAGATTTCACCGAGAGAGTGTACAGTCCGTCAGGTAATCAGCCGTAAATAAAAATAGAGTCCACCAAAAGTACATAGATGTGTTGCTGTCTTTGAGAACTAAGTTGGAACGCCTCAGATAAGTTCTCCCTTACCACATTCGTTCAACCAGAACAGCAGTACTTAAGACTTTTTTTTATAAATATGAAGTAGCAAATGAGCAAGCAGCCCACCTGTTGGTAAGTGGTTGCTGCCGCTCATGGACATTTGTAAGCAACTTCATATAGAACAGGGGTTCAATATGAAGTCGACCACAGATGCGTAGCTACTTCCGAGGACTGAGATGGTCGCCTCATATAAAAGTGAGCCGCCAACCACACCCTTCCGCAAAACGCAAGAACTGCTTCACGCTAGAAATAGGTGTGGCGGTGGTTCTTCCCCGGTCGAACTACATTGGTTCTACCAC
>DWNE01003526.1:0-16548 GCA_018249875.1 Cecropterus toxeus
GGCATCAGTATCGATCCCTAATCACCCCCTGATAGTTATTTTGGAAATATATTTCATGTACAGAATTGACCTCTCTATAGATTTATTATAAGTATATAGATAGATAGAAGATAGAAGATATAGGCTGAACAAAGTACATTCAAGTCACTGCTTGAAAAAATACGCAAAAATGAAATTTTATTTCATTAGCTCGACACAAAAACGCTTATTACAGTATCAACTCTAACAAAACAACATAGTATTACACTACATCGCATAGGTCAACACGCGGCCTTTTGTTAATATCACGCTTAGGCCCTCGTGGGCACCGATCGTGTAATTAGAGACGAAGGCGAGGAATTACACTTACAATGTCTGTTTCACGGCGCGGTATCGATCAGACTCGCTTGACCTCACCAACCGGCTGATGCATAGACATAGCGACGATCGGACTAAATGTGTATGAGATATATATTTAGTGTATATGCCCATGTATATTTTTGATAAAGTTGAAGTAACGATTAGGCGGATGGACTACCGAATGGAAAGTAGTCAACGTCGTTTATGGACATTAGCTACGCGAAAGGAGTCGTCAATGCATGGCCAGCTTTGTAATAGAGCTCGTTTTGCTTCCTTCTTCCTCGTGATACCTCAGGAAAAGTTTTGCACTTCTTCCCGAGGTATGACGAGGAACGCTTTTACGTTTCATGCGTTTCACGTGTATGTGGCAAAAAAGAGCGTACACACCGAAACCGAATCATCAAAAAAGCCTAGTTGAATCTCATCAATAATACATTTTTATCTTTTTTGGTAATAGGGCAAATAAGCATGCAAGCTACCTGATGGTAAGTGGCCATTGCCTAAGTAAGTAAAGTCTTACATAAGCTTAGTCACAGATGCGTTGCTACCCTTGAAGACTAATTTGGAACGCCTTGGATAAGTATCACCTTCACAAACTTCTGACCAGAACACAGCAGCGTATAAAACTGCTATAATAAAACAGAGATAGGTGTAGCGGTTGTGCTTCCTCAGTCAAACCACAAATAGTTCTATCACCTAAAATTATCTTTTACTAGGTGTGCCACGCAGGCTCACCCGCATTTATTACAGAACAATCTATTAATAACAAACAAACGTAGTGACGTTATGTAACCTAAGGCCTTCCACGATTAATTTACTATTCAACACAAAAATATTTTTTCAATTCGAACCAGTAGTTCCTGAGATTAGCGCGTTCAACCAAACAAACTGTACTGCTTTATAGTATACATCTGGATAACTTTTGAGGCAATCCCTAGATACAATCGCATAGTCGATGTAACTTATTCATACCGTGTGTAATACAACACTTGCTGAAAACTTAATATCAAACACGGTGATATTGCAGTTAATGTAGCCACATCTCATTAACTCTAGCGGGCGAGATTGCAAAGTTGCACAATAACACGACATTGCAGCACGAGAGTAACGCTGGCAACATTGCCGAGCTGTTCCTCGCTAGATTTCCAGCCAGATGCATTTCTTTAGAACGCTTACGAACCCTATTAGACAAGAAAACTTAAAAAAGACTAAATGCTGCAGTGCCTACGTAAAATGCAGATCTACGTTTTTGTTTAGATATGTATAAGACAAAAAGTGTATACCTTAACTGTATTTAGTTTAGCTCTAGTCATTAGTACTGGACTTGAGTAGAACAGTGTTTTTTTTTATTATTTTGCACTGAGATGTTTTTTTATTTTTATTTCGTATAGGCTTACGGAGAGCACAAATTGTCCGTTACAATATTACTACAAGACCCGGCAGGAAACTCAGCAGGCTTGTCTTTTTTTCTTTGTATAATATTGTTTTTTTTTCTCATCCTTCTTACTTTGTACATGAGCAATAAAGCCTAGCTCCAGTATCTTGCCTTACATTTGACTAAACTAGTCTTGCTTGGCACCAATTTGGCAACTCGTCTCAGGTTATAACATAACAGTTGATTATATAAATTATGGTTGTCAATACCATCCTGGCTTCAGATGGTAGATCGCTTGTTATTGTTCGTATCAGCGCCGCCCACAATCGGCCAGGCTGACAGTGCCTAACTAGGTGTGATGCGTTTATGCGTCGTATTTATTTAACAAATTTATTCTGTAACTAGTAAGAGTTGCTAGTGGATGTACTCGTATTTCGCTAGGGGACATGAAAATAGTAGTCATCTTCAAATGGTATAAATTTCCAACGCAAAAGTATAAGCTTATACTTTGACCAGCTAAATAAGCTATCCATGCAAAATTTCATGTAAATCTGATAAATGGTTCTTGCGTAATTGAATAACAAACAGACACCACCATCTCATTTTTATACATTAGTATATAGATTTTCAACATCAAGTAATTTCTTGTAACGAGAATGAGATTAATAAATAACGCTCGAGTTATTCATAGTTATTCATATAACTTAGAGCGAAACTATCGATTTAACGTATCAGCCGGTACATTGAACCTCAATAACGAGAATGACTATTAGAAATCATTTATTCACCTTTCATAGGTTTTTATTCATCACTATGTGTATATTATCAAAAACAACTCGATGTTCGATGAAGGTTGTTTTGCAGAGATGTTTTATGGGTATGAAATTTCGGATCGGGATACGGATATAGGACTAATATTATATCGGTTTCGGATACGGTTACGGATATGTAATTATTTCGGATTATCCGTTAGTTTCGGATTGTTTCGGTTACGGACATTATTTTTTAAGTAATTAAAAGTGTAAAATACAAGTAGGTAATATTTAAGTTTTATTTCTATGTTACCATTTGCTATTACATTTAATTTTGAGTTTTATTTATTAAACTATATATGAGGCGACCTACTCAGTCCTCAGGAGTAGCAACGCATTTGTGATCGACTTCATATAGAACCCCTGTTCTATATGAAGTTGCTTACAGATGTCCATGGGCGACAGTAACCACTTACCATCAGATTGACTGCATGCTCGTTTGCCACTTCAATCTAATAAAAAAAAAAAACTAAAAATAACATGTCTCCAAACATATCCGAAACATTTATATCGGATACGGGTACGGATATACCTATCGTTATTTCGGATATCCGATAGTTTCGGTTATGGATACGGAGCTCCATAACAACCCTGTTGTATTATCAAAAGCAACTCTATGTTCGATCAAGGTTGTTTTGTATCAAACGTCGTTATGACGAATACTTCTATATTTATAATAGTTTTATGTAATACGTACATAAGGGTAAAGCTCACTGCTGCTACAAGGTGGATATCGGTGTATTAGTAGAGTATTTTTATACTTCCATCAATTACCATTAGAATTTAATAATATACCACACATGCGAAATTTGTGAGGATGTGACACACACATGTGTTACTCTTCCACGCATAAATTACTGATTGGCCTGGATTAACACGTAAGATTCATTTTACGGCGGCACATGGTCAAGGGGCTCGACAATATTGGAATTACATACACGTTACAAGTTTGTTTATATGTATTCCTTTAAAATATTTAGCAAGAAAACCATTTAATTTTACCATTTAAATACTTCAATCAATTCACCAAGGATATAGATATAATAAATATGCTAATAGCTATAAAGAAATGTAACATAAATTAAAATTGTATTTTTTGATAGAGTAGATACATTTTAGTGAATTAAAAAACTACCTAAATGTTACCACAAGACACGGACTGTAAATATATTTTAGAACTTTTAAAATTGCATCATAAGTCATATTCAGTAAATTCGTTCTAAGGGTGTAAGACATTTGTTGTTGGACCACCGTACCCCTTTTCTTGTGAGAGCAGTGTTGTGCGGGCACGTTAAAGTTTCTGAGGTAGATGCATTTGGCACTAACGCTCCAGGCTTTCCAACGTTACCTTCAGAAGTTGTATCTCAACTTTAATAGTCCTCAGGCAGGTAAAACCCTGCGTGTTATCCGCGGCAGTGACCACTAACCACCTGGTGAGTTACATGCTCGTTTGCTATTTCAATGAAAATGTTGTTGTATTTGTGTTCTCATTAAAATAAAATATTACTCCGCTACTAAAAGTCATTACCCAAGGGATGTAACTCGCGACATCGTTAAATTAATATTAATGCACTATTATTTATTTCTTTACTTAACAACACTCGAGAACTCATCGTTTTTAAATACGGATCCAGCATTTAAAGGTGGAAAAAAAAAACTATTTCACAAAACACGCATCGATACACAGTGACAATTCTAGTGGACTGAATAAAAAATATCCCTTTTCAATCCAGTTTTCCTTGTTTATTAAAAACTGCGGTCCAAGTATGGAGCCCTGTGGCGTCCCCTCACATAAATACGCGTAAACGAGCAAAAAAAACGTTAAGACCAGTGGGAGAGTAGCCGAAATTGACCATTCAAAACACACATTCAAAATATCGATATAAAAAACGTGACGAAAGCGTCGGATTTTAGTGTTTAGAAAAGTAGAACCGAACTAATGCAATTGTGCCATACTAAAAAGGTCAAGGCGGGTGAGCGCTCTGCATCATTGTTTCAACTCGTGTACGACAATTACTTAGCGATCGTTATATTACACTATTACACATCGAACACAATATAGACGGTGGTGGATTGTACTGGGAAAATGAATTTTTAAAGCCGTTTGTTAGTGGTTATAACAAAAATCGCGGTGTTTACTTTCCGAGCGTGGCGCGGACGGCGCGGTGGGAGCGCGTCGTGAACATCTGGCCGGCGCGTCCGTGCCATGAGTCGTGTAAAGCCGAAGAGAGTATAATGTAGGCGCCCGCTGATCAATTGCTGGTATGGGGCAGACTGCGCGTGGTTTGTTTAACAAGCGACGGCGATTGACGTTTTATATCTTTTTTTAATTATTCGAAAAAAAAATATGTAGATAATAATAAATATCAATTCAAACCATATAACGCGTTGCTATGCCATCCCAATTTTTAGACCAAATCAAGGTAGATTTTAGTGGTATATGATAAGCAGGTAGATAGATAGCGACACTGATTATAATATTTTCTATGACAACAAAAACAAGTAGGAACTTCCATCAACGTTATCTCATTGACATTATTATTATCGCAGATCATAATCGCTTGCGTTAGTTATTAAGTTCTAGCATAAATCTATGAAAGATAATCTTGTAGTCTACGTTAATAGGCTCAGCTTGAACTATCTTGAATAGAAAAAAAATAATGTTAAATAATAATTTAAATGTATTATTATGTAGCTGATAATAACGTAAATATATGTAAGAAATTCTTTTAACTTAGACCAATGGCGAAGTCTGTTTGCCGTCGGCTATCGCGCCCGCTTATGAGTGACGTTGCACGCCGACCGCACGTCACACATCTAACCTAACCCGACATACCTAGAACTTGAAGTTCAAAATCAAACATCAACCAACATCAGCGACCGTACCCACGTATGTATGCAAATCGCATTTTGTTCAGCGATACGTGATAGAGTGTGTGCACGACGCCTTTAGACTCCCATTTCCATTATGAATTTAAAGCAAAAAAAAATATTAACGTAGACCAAGTAGGTACGGAAATGGAATCGAAATAGGTATCGCAAAATCTTTCCTGCACCTTGTCGCGGCTAGTGAACGGTATTTAACACGAACGTTTAATAAGGCCACAAGCATTCGCCAGGTGTCCTTCTCTATTAACGAATTAATATAACCATCCCAAGTACGGACATTTCGGATGTGTCCGAAATCCGACTGCGATATCCGGTTTCACAAGCGAACATCAGTCGAAGGCAGTCGTCAATAAGGACTGTTTTGTTCGACCCGCGCCTCCACATAAGCGGACTATGCAAACACAGTTAAACCTTTACATAAACAGATTAAATCTGCAATCAGTAGGTATCCCGGTTGATACCATCTGAAATGTACACGGTGTGAAGCAATTTAACCGTGACGATACGTTGTTTAATTGTATGTACAAAACGGCAGCCGAATATCATTCGTAAACTAAACCGCGGCATAAGCTCAACTTGAATCATTAACGCATTCCGACAACGCCGTGTTGCAATGATTGCACCTTTAAGACGAAGCTATGGTCAGTCGCTACGGAAGAAAATTAGTGAAATTGTATATTTATTGTGACAATTATAAAATGCTAACACGATCCTGCAGTTACAATGCCAATAATCTGCAATCGATATGTGTCGAGTTGGCGAGGATTACAGTTCGAATTTCTTTAACATAAAGACGTTAATTGAGCGATGATTAATGGTCAATAAACATGTGTAGTGGCCACGTATTAGTACATAGTACATATAAATAAATGGAGCGCATTGTATCACGCGTGGATAGTCACAGAACAAATTCTCAGTGTTATAATTATTATTTAGAAGTCTTTAACACGGAGATATACCTATAATAAGGTTAATACACAATAATAAAACTATTTTTAACCAATGGTTACAGTCACTACAAGAATAGGTTAAAATAAAGTAAATTTTGAGTTAATTTTCAGAGAGATACATATAAATAAAAAAACAGTACTCTTTATTTAGTAGAACTAGCATTAAACATAAGCTCTAATAAAAAAGAAAGTTATTTGGATGTTACAAGTGGCCTTAATCTGAAGAGAATGTTTGATTGTTTATCTAATTGAATGTTCTAATCCATGGACAAACCGCTTATATTTTGAAATCTTATAGGTTAATTATTAAAGAGGGCTACATAAGTTGTCTAGAATGAGAGATTCCGATAACCAACTTCCATAGTGACCTAACTACTGAGTTGCTTACATGAAGAAGATATTTTGATGTGGTCTCCGCGCTATATGTTGAATTGTAATTTTATTTAGATAGTTCATTAATAAAATTATATTTTCCACATACATTTGTCCTTTTTAATAGAAACATAGATAAATCAATAATACTACTCTGAGGTTTGAGACCACAATTAAAATGTTTACCCTATTTTGTTCCTGTTCATGCCCATTCTAATATTTTTATTATTTATTGACCAAATCTCTGCAAACATTTAATAAACTCATAAATTATCACAGATCAAATGAAAAGTACTATTATTAAACCCCCTTAATGCACACTATATACGCACTGATATTAAAACCAATGCACAAATTACATGCAGTAACTAGCATGGAACAAAAAAATGTATATAACAAAGATGAATTTAGCAATACACAGACATAAAACAAAAAATCTTAATTTACCAAAAATCATTTAGATATCTGCTTGGCTGGGAATCAGAACTAAAATCCACTGCTAGACCAGTATTGTGACCAATTTGCCTTGCAGGACGTCTAACTCATGATAAAGAAAAGAACTCATACGATCATATATTTGATTGAATTTAATATCTAAATATAAAAACTGATGGAACCAATATTCAAATCAGTATAACATATCTCTTCGAATTTATATATGTCAATATGTTTGTATATTGACAATGCACTCAGAGGGCCCATATATCATCATTAAATTTTGATGTAGTAAATAACTAACATAAAGCAATGACTACGAAGCATTGTTTCTAAAAAACATTGAACTAGTATGATTCCTCAAACATATTTTACAATGCCTAAAGAGGATGTTATAGATGATTACAATGTCTAAGATTTTAGATGATTTTTAACTGAGAGCACAATAATAAGAAATAAATAACACTAAATGTCACTTTAAATTCATTCATAATTTAAGTCGGAGTTAAATTTTTAAGAGTATGAAAACATTTTTTTAAAACAACAGACCTAAATTGGATTTATAAGAATCTTTATTCCATACCATGTTTTTCATTCCACAAATATTTCTTTACAGTTAAAGTTTAACATTATAGTAGCAATATAATGCTGTCGCGAGAAGCGTAAAAAAAAGATATATATATACATGTTTTTTAATAAATTAATAACAAGGGTTTTTTTTATCATATATGTAGGTTTTTATCCATAAAGGAGTTGAACCTTGAATAATTTTTAAGATTGTAAAAAAACAAATGTTTAAAATTTTAAATAATTTGCATTTTCTAATCTCTGATTCAATATATGTATGTCTATCTGAATTGACTAATTTTAGATCAGTGCAAGCTTTGATTAAACTTCATTAACTTCGTGACAGCAAAGTACTCATAAAAAAGAAAGAAACTTTTTAGTCTGTATATTTCAAGCATTAGAAAAACTAACTATTTCAATAAATATTTTTATAGTCTAATAAGATAACAGAAATACCTGAGTACCACATATTTTCTCTACAGATGGGAACAAAATACAGGAGAATATTCATACCAAGATATAAAAAAAAATCCGAGTGACCACTAAAATTCGCAGCAACAGTTTCGTCACATACAGAAATAGAATATTGAAATTCTACTGTAAATGTCAAATTATTCACTGAGGCTTGAAATATGAATTTCGAAATACCTCCAGGATTCAAAAGACTCATTAAACTAGTTTTCATAGGCAACAATTGAATATTTACAAAAAGTTGAATAAGAAATTGCCTTATGACTATCGCTCTACATTAAGGTCAGTGCCTTCTAACTAACCAGCAATCAAAATGATGGGTAACTAAAATATCTTGTGAGAAAAGTTTGATATTATAAAATCAGAGAAAACTAACAAATAAATGATAAGTGCAAAAACTAACCAGCTACTTCAAGGAGAGTCTCGAGGCGCGCCTGCATCTCGGGGTCAACGGCCCTTTCTGGGTCATCGTGAGAAAGTAGGAACTTAGATGCTTCTGCACCACCACCTTCTTCCTCCATCTCCGCCTGCCAATACACATGTATGTCAATGAAGTCGCTCTTACAGCACAATATGAGAGTTGTATTATTAAAAGGTGCAAAAAAAAATAAAAGGCAAAATAAAAAGCTCAGTCCAACAAAAACTGATTACAAGCCAATGTTGTTATGTTGTTAATTGAATGTTATCAAACATTAATTATGAAAATGTTTTCTCTGTATTGTGACTAATATCATTCTTTGTTTATTTGGTTACAGTTGATATCAAAATCATAGCTGGAAATTCTAATAGAGTTAGTATTAATATAGCCACACAATGGAGCTCAGACTGAGTATTATTGACCTGACTAAATTTAGTGCAGACGATCATTTAGGTTAGTAGAGTTAAGGTCAGAACAACCAATATAATAAAGACATCACTGCAAATACATGTATGTTAGAATCACAAGGACCATTCAACAACATTCAAACATAAACATTATGAGACATTGGAACTTTTCATTGCACACACATTATGCAGGTTAATAGTAAGAACCACTCAAACTGCGACAGCGATTGGTGTTGGTGAAGCTTTCAGCACCCGGTAGGATCGTCTTCCACTTACCAACAGGTCTGGCCTGCTAAGGCACAAACAAGCCAGCAAGATCTATAACACCAATGAGACAAGTGTGAGACATACTGACAATGTGGTGCTTGGAAACGAGCTTACGGCTAAACGCTACTGTCAATGGTCCTTGTAATTCACCAATAACCAACATTTTTGCGCGAATCGCAGCGGGCGTACTGCACGAGTCGGGTGCGCGTGACGACACATAACACAACATCGTCTACGATATTTGCAAGGATTCCACATACAAATTATATAATTCACAGATTCGTAGCAAAATAACGTCATTAAACACAATATTCAGCACTCCGCTTCGACTAAATGCATGTGATTCGAGAAACATGGCCACCATAGTTCGAACCTCATCCAAAACACAAATAGACAATGAAAAGTATCTTACGACGGATTAGCCCGTATCGTAGTATTACAAAGATTCAATTGAATACTGTCTAGGAGCGGCTGGCATAAATAATTTTCATGCATTACTCAGTAGGACGTATGTACCTATGACTTTCTGACGTTTTACGGAATATTTGGCAAGCGACATATACGGCACTGAGAATGAAAAATTACTTTGTTATAGTGTGCTTAGCCCTATTTTGGATAAAAAGTACGGATGCACGAGTTTTTTCGGTAAAAAAAAAGTAATTGTATGGTCAGTGTCGTACAAGATGTCCCTTGCAGTATTTAGCGGTACAGATAATCAGTCTCACACTGCCACCGCCTCGCTCGAAAACAAAACACGTTTTACCTCGGATACAGAGTCATCCTCGCTTTCCGAAGAGTCCGTCATGTATTTGGCAGGCGCTCCTGAATACGTTTCGGTTTCAGATTTGGCCGGACTCGAAGCCGAACTCTGAGGAGTGGACGTTTTTACCACATCAAGTTGCACATTCACCTTATCGATATTTCGGTTTTCAGACTGTCCGACATTCTGCATTTTTGTCCTAATCCAATACAACTTAATTAGTCTTTCAGTATCAACACTTTTTCTACGAAATTAACACGTTCTTATATTAGCAAACAAAATTTATTTCGTCATTTAGCCAGGCTGATACCCGCCATGTCTACTACTATGGCGAGGTTCCCGGATGCTTCAAGTAGGCTAACCAATTATCTCCCTCTGGTGATACAATTTTGAACTTTTTTGTGCTGCCACCTATGTTGAAAAATCTATAGTACGCCCATAGATATTATTTTTTTCTTCGGAGCCAAAATAACGAACTATACAACTTCGTATTATTAAATATACTCTCAATGTTTTATAATTTAATGAGCATTTTCGATTTAAAATAATTAAGTATTGGTTTACTTATTTTATGCATTAATCAAATCATATACATAAAACTTTATAAAACGTAATAACATTAAATAACTTTATTTTTATGATAACCTATACATTTTTATAATATGGAATACAGATAGCCCTTTGGAAAGATTTATTTATCAGTACAAATCTTTTGAGTTGTCGACTTTACTTGATGCTATTTTGAGGTAAATTCTATTGAGGTTTTGCAATAAATAATATATACTTCTAAGATTTCTTGTTTTGTTCCCGCTGAAGACAAGAGAACAAATCTTATGATACATAATATAAATATTGTAGATGTATGGAACCCACAATAAAAAACTTCACCATTCCATTGCCAAAAAAATAATAAAATAGTTTAATCCACGATTTGTTACCATTAACACTGCTAACTAAGGAATTATTACAGTATAAATATGCTGCTAAATTTAAATCTGCCTGTTAGTCTTTTCGTATAAAAAAATAATAATTATTACAAGTTAAAATTATAATGTTCTTTTTCCAACATTTCTATTTTTTTACTCACAGTGTATGTGGAAGACAGTAGCGACAATTAATGTGTCGTTTACTTATGAACTACTGTACGACCAAGATCTTTTTATCGAAGCCATCTGACGAGTGATATAATAGTTGAATATTGGTAATTATAATCTGTGGAAAAATGTTTATGGATTCATGGCATGGGATTTTGGTTAGTTTAGCCCAAAGAGAAAAACAAAGACAAGTAAACCAGCTTGACGTACGATACATTAATACATGGTAAGACCAAAGTAATGTTGGTAAGCCAATCATGTATTCGATTCCCACCTCACAGAGTTATATACCATAAAATTTTAATAAATACTTGCAATGAAACAGATAATGCTGAGTAACACGCTATAGTTGATTATATATAGCTGATCTTGAGTATTGGTAATAGTTTACATCACTTTATTATTATTTACTGCGTGCAAGTGTTGAGTATTGAATGTGTAAGAAGAAGTCTGAATATGGTCTGAATGAGCTTTTATTTGATAGTCTGTAGTGTGCATAGATTATATCATATTTTACGGTAGTGTGTAGATGTGTACAGTGTGAGTGTGACATGTGTCTGTGTACTGGAAAATGCGAAAAATGGTCGGGAAATATTTATCTAATTTGAGTACAGCTGATAAAAGACTATGTTATTATTAAATTAACGGTCGTTACAGTAAATAAACGTGTGAAAAATTAATTCCTTCACAGGAAGGAAGGTGTTCAATAGATGGAAAGGCGCCGGCGAGTCGTATTAGCGATGTAAAAGTGTTATTGGAAAAATGAATGCATTAGTGTTAACATCGTAGGACGTCGATGGAAGTCGTGATGTTTACGTAAACGGGTGAATAGTGACGAGATGGCCAGGGACGGGGATGTGCCGACGATTTTCAATCCAAAGAGAGTTCGGACACCGAGCGTGATAATTACCAGCGAGGAAGTGGATCCTGAGCGCGGTGGTGGTGAAGGAGTGCGGCCGAACGGGCCACCGACACCGTTAAGTCCTCGTGCACCTCTCACTCCCCAGACATCGGTGTCATCAGCACCTCCGCTCACGACCCAGCCGTCCCTGCAGCAGGCCTACAGCGAGTCTGCCGCCAGTAGCCAAGACGAGGAACGCCAGTTACGCGATAAGAAATGCCCGCGCTCTTGCTGCTCAAAAGTTGCAAAGAAGGTTTGTTGTACTATTTGAATGTTAATTCCATTATATATATTGTTGTATGTTGTGAATTGTTCCATATGCTTCAAGGAAACCTTATTTTCCGCTTTTAACACTTGCAAGTTAATGCTTGAGTTAAAAATTGTAAATCAATGCTGAACTTGACTCATGAATAAGTAATACTGGCTTACAATGCTCTGTCATGTCATATTTTTTTTGTAAAATCACAGTAAATGGTGGTTGATCACATAGATATTAAGTGATTTGCTTCATGGCTGAACGTAAATTATTTTAATTCTATTTCTCTATTGGAATATTTTGATCAAGTAATTACTAATTTTTATTATATTTTTATCTTTACAATTGAAGAGTAAGTTGTAGGAAGTGGAATATTGAAATATAACAGTATTTTCTTTTAATATTTATTTAACCAAGAGGTATGTGAGGGTATGAGTAACATTTTTAATAACTCATAGCTAATTGATTATAGTCAAGTTGGGTAACTTTGAATGTCCTAGTAATGTTGAATAAAACTGGTTTTGTTATTCTAATTTTTCCAGAATAAGAATTCTATCTTACCCATGACATTAAAGTTATCAAAATCAAGGGATTTTTGTTTTTCAAATAGTTCGGTTTAAAGATACCCAAAACTTAAGGCAAATAACCGTAAATGTTCTCTAAAGCACATTTTTCTATATTTTTTTTTTTGTAAATATTAAGAAATATACTTAAAAATTCAAAATATTGGTATAAAAGGCAACCCCGGATCTTCAATTATTTTTAGGCAGGTCAAAAACTTAACTGCACCTGTCCACTTGAATTTCTTTTTACCATCGTTTTAGCCAACAAATTTAATGCCCAATAATTGGTAGTCATTAAAATGTATATTTGTCAAGATTTCTGTCTTTCTTATGGCTTTCTTCTGACTAGGCATCCCACTGGTCAAAGTTAAAACAATTATGAGTTGCGTATTCATTTGCAAGGTTTGAATTTGTCGCCCTCTGCACTTGCCGCCTGGGAGATAGGCCCCGGCTTGCCCCCCCTAAATCCGGGGCTGATAGAAGAACATTTTTTATTCAACAAAACTTATAATAATGTTATTCCATTCTTTTATATTTTAAAAATCATTCAAAGTTACCAAACTTGACATAAACTTTTGTTTATTTAAATTGTAAAATTTTAACATGGATTTATTCTTTCAGATTTACTATGGCCTATGTGTGACCCTCGTTCTCGTGGCTTCCTGGGTGACGGTGACCCACTGTATCAAAAGTATGTACCTGCAGGAGTATTCAAGTGAGGATATGGAATTAGCTGTGCCAATTAGTACGGAGGTTTCTGCACATAATTTTACTACTAAGGTAAAATATTTCTTTATCTTTATAAAAAAAAAGAAATTATATATTTATAGGGTTATACTTGGGTTCTCGATTTTAAGTGCACAACAAAAAGCAGACTGCGGGACTATCAATGACCTGATAACTTTTGGCAATCTAGTGTTCAATAAGGTCCTACATTAACTTGGCATGTCACCCAGTGGTTACTACTTACAAGGAAGGAAACTTTAGTCACGCAGATGTCTAAAAAATGAATTTAGTATTTTCTTTTGGGTTGTGTATTCGATTTGTCCATGACCCAGGAAATTTCTAGTGGGGCTATTTTTATTTTTATTTTATTTTATTTATTTATTGGATCATCCACAAAATTACAAAGTACAATATTTTTTTCACATCTAGATCATAAAGTTATATTTTGTTATTTTAATTACGGATGAACACAGCATGCGTAACTAGATAGGTGCATTAACACAAGGATCATAAATATATTCAAGTTAGGAAAACATAAATTTTAAATTTACCATGTTCTTGAGAGATGATACATATAATTATCTATAATTATATAATATAAGTGAGATGCTTTCATATAACAGTGTAAGGACATAATTTTACAATAATATTCTTTTATGCAATGTATTGACTTGTAATATAATATTTTCTGTCTGTCAGTAGGTATGTGTACCTATATATAAAGGGGGCTTAAAACATTTGTATATAAATATTGTAATAAGTACCTATATTGATCTAAAAAAATAAACATATTACCTTTAATGGTTTATACTCGCTTTGCTATTTTTATTTTCTATATATTTTTCGTATGTATATTTTAGTAAACTAAAGTATAAAGGTTAATGTATATATAATATATCTTTAGTATTATCAATATATTGTTATCAAAATAAAGACCGAATATAGTACTAACTAAATTGAATACTATATATCTTTTGTTACAGCATCTGTACAATGCCCCATTCTTCACAGCGTGGTTCTGTACAAACTGGCTGATACTATTCTATCCACTCTACGTCATTGTGATGCTCATACACAATAAGTGCAAATCCACAGGAGATATTATTTTAGATGCATTTAGAGACTTCAGGGAAAAAGGATTTACTTTTGGTAATATATATTTCATTATGTTTGAGTTTAACAATTTATTTGTTTTGGTTTCATTAATTTAAAGTATATACAAAAAGATTAATTATTTTTAACCATTACTGGAACAGAAACATAATAGGTTGGGGCAAAAGCATTTTCGTATTTTGAATTTATTATTAGTAATCAAACCTCTTTGGCTGTACTGAATGTAACTGGCTGGTTTTAATACCATTTCATGTTGACATTCTGAAGATGCAATAATTAAAAAATAATCTAGTTTCCGCCATTTTTCTATTGTTATTCAAGTAAGCAAAATGAACGTATGTGACGAAGAAATTCGGTATATTTTAAAGTTTTATTACAAAAAAGGTAAATAAAAAAAATGCGACGAATGCCGCGAATAAAATTTGTCCGGTTTACGGACCTAGTTAATGCGGTATGAATAATAGTAGCATAAATGTGGTTCAAGCGTTTCAAGTATGGAAATTTTTGTGTGAAAGATGAGGTTCGCTCTGGACGCCCTGTCGCAGAAAAAATCAGAGCCATCAAAGTGGAGCAAGATAGAAATATTACTAGCTACGACATTGCTGAAGAACTGGTTGTTGATCATAAAACAGTTTTACGTCTTTTACGAAAGTCTGGGTATAAGAAAAAGCTTGACGTTTGGGTACCACATGATCTAACTGAGAGAAAACTAATGCAACGTGTTTCCATTTGCGATTCTTTGTTGAAACGTAACAAATCCGAACCATTTCTTAAAAAGTAGATTATGGGTGATGAAAAGTGGGTGACTCACGATAAGAATGTGTGAAAAAGATCATGGTCGAAGCATGGACAAGCTCCACAGACCGTGGCAAAGTCCAGCCTGGCTCGGAACAAAGTGATGCTCTGTATGATGGGATTAGAAAGGAATCGTCCACTATGAGCTTTTACTACCGGGTAAAACTATCGATTCTGACCTCCACTGTCAGCAACTGATGAGGTTACAAAAAGCTATTGAGAATAATTGGCCGAAGCTGGTAAATAGGAAGGGCGTGGTGTTGCACTATGACAACGCCAAAATGCACTCATCTTTAGCCACGCAGCAAAACTTGAGAGAGCTTGGCTGGGATGTGTTGATGCATCCTCCGTATAGCCGTGACCTTGCTCCATCATATTTCCACCTGTTTCGGTCATTGCAGAACTCTTTAGGAAGCATGAAGCTAACCTCAAAAGAACACTATGAACACTACCTATCAGATATTATTAATCAAAAATCGCAAAATTTCTATAAGAATGGAATCATGGCACTTCACACAAGCTGGCAACAAGTAATCGATACACATACATATTATAAATAAATAAAAAAATATACCTAATAAAAATATTTTCCTTTGTATGAAAAATACAAAAATTGCCTAATATGTAAGTTCCGGATTAATACCGTATTATTCTTATCAAAAATCGTAGGCATGTTTCAAAATAACTTCAAAACATTTTTGACTGGGATTTTTGGTTTATTGCCCGTGTTACTACCATTCTTACTACCAGTAGTACCTAACAACGTCAATTTTTTACCGTTGCTACTACTGTTAGACAGTGCATAATTTTGAATATGTTATATCTCCTGGAAGATAATATAATATAATAAAGCCCAGTTTAAATCTAGATTAAGAAAACCTCAGGCGAGTAATATATTTATTTAAATAAGGATTTATACAAAATTTGACGAAATATTTCGCGAATAGCTCAATATTTTTATTAATATACTAGCTGAACCCGCGGTTTCACCCGCGTTTAAAAGAAATGTAATGTGACATACATATAATTGAACGTTTT
>DWNE01003527.1:0-16547 GCA_018249875.1 Cecropterus toxeus
TCCGTTGCATACCGGCGTGACGTTTCATCTGTAAAAATTTTACCCTCATGCGCCTAAAGAAGTTTCACTTCAATAATTGGTCACGTAGCGAAGCACGGGTACTTCAGCTAGTAAGTAATAATTTCACCTTTGGTTGGTGCCAACCCTTGCACCCTGTTCAGCTGTAAGTATAAATTTCAAGGACACGCCTGAGTCGGACTACTGTATGTTATCAATACTGTGGTTATGGTTACCTCTCCGGCACGCGGGTCGTCAAATTCTATAGTATTAGCTTTATTAAAACGATGCATTTATAAATTCTAATCAGAATTAAGTTTTTTGCTAACCTGATTAAATTTGCCTTTCACGTCTAAATTAGGTTTTTACGAGTATCTAAAGTAGCAAAAAGTATGTTCAAACAAGTTTTACTGTTGTCTCAATTTTTTACAGTTCAACAAAAAAAAATTGCTGAACAAAAAATTATTCACGAGGAACATTAATTATTCATTGATACGATTTCTTTTTATCGGCATAACGGTGACATGTCGACCCAAATACGTTTAACTATTTTGTGCAGAGATATCAGATGAGACAGAAAGTCATCGGATTACTTTCACGACCGCGGGAGAGCGGCCCGCGTGACTTCTGGCTAGGGTTGACAACCGTACTATAATATATAGTTTCGTACTATATTTCGTGTCTTCGTACTTTATACAATTGAAAAAATAACGCTACAATTAAGTATTTTCTACACCAAAATCTAAAAAAGAAACGCGTTCTAAATACAAAGTTTATGAACGCGGCTTTACATTAATTTTAATAGAAGACTAGACTTTTATGTGAAATGAAATGCAAAGAAGTGCAAGAAAACAAAGATTTATTAAAATAAGTAAACGGTAAGCGCTTTAAACGCTTTCTACACTCATAGCCCCACAGCAGGATTTTCTCCTATGTCGTGGGTACCGCGGTCATACAAAGACGAATACACAGACACCCAGGCCTAGAGCAGAAATCTAAACTCATCATTCACATTTCTGTCTGACCGGGGATCGAACTCGGGACCCACTGCGTGTCAGACCGGTATGGTGAACGCTCTGCCACGCGGGTCGTCGAATTAAGTAATAAGTAAAATTAATTAATTAAAATAAATATATTGGTTATAAAGTGTACTATATATTTCTAAAGCTTCCTTTAAAAATACTATTTTGTCGACGAAATGTTGGCAACCCTACACGTGACCTATTGTGATACTAGTTCTATGCATCGTCATTACGTGTCACGCATGATTAGAAATTATGCTCTCAGCTCTTGTGTAGTGCAATAGTCTTAGTATGTGGATATGAATATGTATCAAGGTACTACCTTATGCGTATTTGCAAGATACATAATAAGAAAATGTAATAAATGACTACAAGACACTATAAATATATAAACCAGTCTTTTACGGAACGTATAAGACAAGGTCAATGATACATCATTATTTTGATCAATCTCTGAATGATTAACGATATAGCTACAAAAGGCAAAAATATTTAATACGAAATTCATATCTACCATATATTTTTTATCATATTTATGTCACGCATGTATCAAAGTGAAAGTAATTCTTGTCAAGTGGGATTATTAAGATTTGTTTTCGAATGAATTTTTACATTCACATTTTTTAGGGTTCCGTAATCAAAGGGTAAAGGAACAGTTCTACTAAGACTGCTGTCCGTCTGTCTTTATTTCTGTTGTCGCCATAGCAAGAAATACTAAAAACATAAATACTGAAGGGGCTCCCATACACCTGATTTTTTGTTTTACATTAAAAACGGCAATAGGATCTACCTATTGCCGCTTGAAATATTTACAGGATATTTAGTAATATATTCATTTAAAAATTAATAATTAAAATAAAATAGATACTCAAGGGGTACTACTACAATACAATACTACTACAGTACAACAAACGTGATTTATAAATAATAATACGGTCCCTACATGCGCGAGTTCGACTCGCACTTGGCCGGTTTTTACATTATTCTCTTGCATAAAGTAAAGCAAAAATAAAACATGTACATATATGGGGACATTTTAGTATAACGAGAACGACGAATCAGCGATATTTTCGATTTATAGTTTTTAAACTTAGTAAATTTTGTAAAAACGTCTAGATAAGCATAGGAAAGGGTTTTTGTTTAAAATCTTAGTCAGAGATTTTGGGGAGTTGGGGGTAAAAATTACTTGAATTCTACTTGCATGATACTTACATGATTATATCATGTTTCCAAAAATGTAAATGCCGTTTTTTCTTGTGTGTTCTGTATTAAAAGTCCATTAAATCTTACCTTGGACAGGAACAACAGCAGGTGGTATTTGATCTGGCCACCGAAGATCTTGGAGGCAGTCTCGTGGGAGAATTCAACAATGGTGGGCATGCTGTGCACAAACACCCAGGTCTTGAGGTCGTCTTCATTGAACTCTCCTTCATACTTGACCTTGGGCTCTTCAAACTATTGAGAAAAGGAATAAAAAAATGCTTATCAATAAATAGAAGAAGTATATGTAAGCAAGAATATTGAACAAAATGTTTTTTTTTTTATAAATAAATTTTAATTAATTCCCAGACTCCTGATTCCTAATTTCCCTGATCGGATAATGACATGGAATTTAAAACTGGTAAACCAATATTGACAAGATTAAATTTGACTTTGTTATTACAAACATTAATTATTAAACGCAAAAGATTCCAAGTTTAATTTCACTAAGATCTTGTAAAAACTTTAACTAAAGTTGCAATATGGTACTATAAAGCAAGGGTATGATGTGTCCTCTATTGTTTTATCACTAAGCAATTAATTTTATGTATACTTTTAAATGCATTTCACTATTAAGAGATAACAAAATGAAATGATAAGAACACTTTGTATACTTTAATGGCAATTTTTATTATCTCTTATCACAAATGTTTTTATTAACTTGTGTAAATGTTCTAGTTTAAATTAAATTTACTTGAACTATTTCGTTTTTTATTAAGATGAATTGGTTCCATATGGCTTAAAGTAAGCATAAATAATTTAAGACAAAAATACAGCCATTTCAGTTAATTCTAGCATAAAGCCCTCGTATAAGTGAATAAAATGTACATAAATATTGAAATGTCCTTGGAACTTGATTATTGTGAATGTTGGGATATGCACTATTTCATACCAAGTCATAAAATAAGTAGCGATTATATATTTATAACACAATATTCTAGTAGTTTTCTTTGTGTCTTAAAGACAAATTATTGAATTGAATTATGCTATTAGGGAAAATAGGAAGGCAAATAATATTTTGAAATAATGAATAAAAATTTTACAAACTTACGTTTTTAAACAGCACAATAGATTCAGGGGATACTTCTAATTCTTCCATTAGCTTCTCATCGTTGACAACGGCAAATATTTGGTCATCGACCAGACCAGCAAGAGAGTAGAAGGTCTTCGCCTTGTCTGTACCCTGTTCTGGGAAGAAACCAAATACAACCACAGGGTTGATGGCTGTAATTTCCTTGAATTCTCCAGAATTGACGATCTGGGTGGCAACTGGGCCAGTCTTCTTCTTCAGCCATGCGACAATATCATCGGCTTGGCGACCACCTGTTAGTACAAAAATAATGATGAAAAATGAAATTTCTTGTAGCACATATCAAATTTATTACTCAAAAATAAGTATTATCTTCAAATTACTTGATATTGGAAAATACAGTGAGAAAGACAGACCTCCCTTAACTAGTACTCTAGCAATATCTGTTAGTCTAGCATACTTTTTGTCCTTGGTCAACCATAACTCTAGTTTCATTAATCTAATTGGGTTTAACGACCCACTAAACTGGTAATCATTAATTTAAAATTTACACATTCAATTGCTCATACTCACTGATAAGATTATTATGGCTAAAAGGATAATTGACCATAGAAAGTTTATAAAACACTGATTTACTGCAGTCATTAATGGTTAGCAATCGTGTGTAACTAATATAAGATAACATTAACTTTTTATTACACTTATCGCTACATGATAAGTTAAATAGAAAATGAGATGATTTAAACTATGATTTTGAAAGAATTATTATAAGATTAGTACCTGAGTAATCAATTTGGTTTCCTTTCTTGAAGAACATGAGAGTTGGGTATCCTCTGACTTTGTAGAGTTCGGCGAGGTCCTGCTCCTGAGTGGCGTCCACTTTGGCCAACTTGATGGTGGATCCCTCCTCGACGAGCTTAGTGGCGGCCTTCACGTACTCCGGCGCCAACGACTTGCAGTGTCCGCACCATGGGGCATCTGTGACGTATACACATTTGTGGTGACAACGCCGCCCGGCAAACATAAGCTACGCCGGCCGACAATACGATAACATTAAAATATGAAATTAAACTCAATATTTAAATATTCAGTTTTATTTCATACTGATTGTTGCCAAATGAAATTATCATTTATAATTTACGAGACTTACAGAATTCTACTAAGACGAAATCACTTGTAGAAATAACTGAATCAAAGTTGGATTTGCTTAGAACGAGAACGTTGTCTTCTACGGGAATATCTTCATCTCCTAAAGCGGCACCCAAAAGGGCTATCGCCACTGAAATTAATAGAACTCGCATCTTGAATTTGCGATCGCTGGACCCCAACTACTTGATTCACGGATGATGAAGTTCCACAAAATGCCGAATTTGCCACTTCATTCACACTCACACCGACTCACTTGACGTGGCAGCGTCGATCGTGTGTTTGGCCGTGATTGGTTGATTTTATTTTTTTAACACATATCGGTACAAAATGACAATGTTACCAAAATTAATTAAACGTAATTGTCAAAATTACGTTACATCTTAAATTACTTTATTAAAAATTAAATTCTATTTCAAATTGTTAATATTTTTCAGAATAAAATAGCAAAATGTTTACAACATATTTTTAAACTGAATTATTATTGTATCAGATATTTGGATTTGCCATAACTGTCAATTTGAGTGTCATTGTCAATTTGACACATAAAATGGACATAAAGTTTTTATTTTATCATGTTTTGTTTACCGTATCGAATCAATGGACATAAAAGACGCAGTTAAACCCATAAACATGCGTTAAACACTTAGATAAACTTTAATTAATTATATAATATATTTTATAAAATAATAATAATACGATAAACATGTAGAAACTGGAGTTACAAGACGATGACATCGGACGAGGTACGAAAGTAACATATAAATAGTATTTTATTTATTTATTTAATTGGTATTTCATGTCTGTCAACAATGTTAAGTGATTCGCATTTTTTATTTACTGTTTATTGAGTATAGCATTATGTCTTTAAAATTTTATTGGGGTATTATGTTACGTAACGAAAGAATTTTAGTTTTTTTTTTTTTTTTTTTAATTCTGAATGTATTTTATAGTTATAAGCAGCTGTTGGTCCACCATGACATATGTGTAAATCGAACATACTGGCCTTCACACCACCAGGCTAAAGATTTTATTTTAGAATTTTATATTTGGACACCATCCAATTTTTATACTCAAGCACTTCCAAAGACCAGTTATCACATGGTTTTCATGGCTGCTATAGTCAAGGGAAATTGTTATACAGTAAAAGATATCAGAATTATTATTTAACTGTTTGGAGCAATATTTGTGTTATAAATAGTTCAGTTCCAAATAATAAGAAATATATCTAATATTATTAGTTCTTAAACAAGTGTGGAGTTTGGGATTGTAAGGTAAAACAATAAAAATGTCTGGATATGAATTGTCTATTGTTTTTACACGATACAATATTTAATTGCATTTGAATTCATCAAGTACGGATATGACCCATAATGTATTACTTTGCAAATTAATAACACAAAAAAATGCTATAAATAAGATAATATGGTATGTAAATAAATTAATAATTGTAAGCAATATTGTATAACTTCTAGCACTGTTATTTTTGACTCTTTCCGTGTCTTGAAAACTTTTTCAAATTTTTATTTTTAATTTATGACTTCCTAGAAATTGAAGAAAATCAATTAGTACAAAAAACTAGAACTAAATGTAGTCTTATTTCTGTGTTATGACTGGGGTTTATGTTATCTTCTTAATTTATTTTTAGCATCCATTTGGTATTATTTTACAAATATTGTAATACTGTAATCTCTGAATAACATATTGATCATTCATTACTGTCTCTGCAGATGCCAGAACTTACTGTGACATCAGAAATATATCAAGAATATGATTACAAGACTAAAATTACACCAAGTAAAGAAGGAAGTAAGCTATATCTAGAAATTTAATCTATCTTAAAGTGTTACATATTATCAACATGTTAAATTTATCAATAACTATATAAGTGCAGTTTCAAATACTGTATTGTAATGTTATAAATGTCAGAATTTTTCAAAATTGGGTCAGTAATTTAAAATATAATATAGGCATGTTTACAAACATGTAGATAAAACCTTTGAACATCTGATTTTGTATTTTGATAAAGTTATATTATAGAAAATTATATAAGTTGAAAGTTAATAATAGATAGTGCACATGCACATATTTTATTATTTGTGTAATTTTAACAAACTTTATTCATCAACAAAATTTGAATATTTAACCATTGGGACTTTAAAGTAATTTTTGTTTTGTTTAGTTGATCAGTGACACATTGAAAATTAATGTATTTTTTTTCAGATGTGATATCAGAGTTTCCATTTTTATTGTGCAGTAAGGAACCTAAGAATACCTTTGATGATGATAATGACTTAGATATTGAAAGACCACAAAAAGAAGTCATCAAAATTGGTAAGTTAAATACTGTGAAGCCAATAGTACTAAGCTGGTACCTTTGCAATACAGTGTATTATATTATTTAAGTGAGCATTTAACATCTCTGACGAAATTCCATATGTATTAATTCAAATTAAGTTTTATGTGCTTATAAGGGTGCGTCCACATCTGACGAATGTGCAGCTCGCAAGCCGCTTGCAAGCTTCCCGCGAGCTGCGCGCGTGCACTCATGTCTATGGTTTGGTGCGAATCTTTAGCGCAAGACAAACAAAAATGCACACGCGCAGCTCGCGAGCAGCTTGCTAACGTCTCGCGAGCTGCACATTCGCGGCACATTCGCCAGATGTGGACGCACCCTTACATACTCTGTTTTAACCTTAACCAACAACCTTGTTATCAAACAATCTTTGTGACATATTTGCATCAGAAACAAGTTTAACGAATTTCATGTGTATCAACTGTCTTTTTATTTTTTTTCTTGATTTAATATGGAGTTTTGTAGTTTACCAAACTTTACAAACACCATAAATTAAACATGCCAGGCACAGCAACTGCTATATAAGTTGTCATTGCCATCTATGTTATAAATACATAGTATGTGAGTCCTATTTAAGATTGGCTATAAATGTATTGCAACCTCTGAGGGATTTTCCCTCATAACACCCTAAGAAGCACATACCTTTTCCTTTTTGCTGATTTGCAATGAAAAATATCTTTATTGTTTTCAGAGCACAGTTTCCAAACAAAAATCGCCTTAGTGGGGTTGCAAGTGTGGAGAGGTGCATTCCTTCTAGGTGACTTGCTAATATACCTGGGTTTAAAGGGACAGTTGGAGGGCAAGAATGTACTTGAATTGGGGGCTGGCACTGGTCTTACAAGCTTTGTAGCTGCTATGTATGCTAAGAAAGTTATATGTACAGGTATGTCACATAATAAAATATTAAAGCTAAAATTCGAAAGTAAGTAATATTCACCGGTAAAATCAATATCTAACTTACTAAGTCACTTTAAGTGATTTAGTTTAAATAAATATCATTAAACTATATCAATAGTAGCTTCTATAGACAAAACAATGCCTATTGTTTAAAATCCTAGACGTATATTATAATGCAAATAAATAGATGTTTTAAAATGTAAAAAAATATTGCTTTTATTTACATTTTAGTAAGTGTTTTTACATGATTTTTCTCTTTTTTTGCAGATATAGATTTAGGAGGAATACTGGAATTAATAAGATTAAATGCGAAATATAATGCAAAACTATTAAAGTCACAGTTCAAAGTTATGCCGTTAGACTTTACCGACACCAACTGGGCGCCGAGTTTGGCAAACGAGATAAAAGGAGTCGATATAGTTATAGCAGCAGATGGTAAGTTATCTTATTATTGATAGTTGTTATATCGCAGCGATCGGCAATCCATCATGCGTATTTCTTACGGCCGGCGTGTCGACCTATAATAAATTCCTATGTAGCCCACGTTGCTAAAAGGTTGCCAATCGCTACTATATCCTAACAATGTGCTACAATATACAAGTACTATTTAAAGTTCATTCATAATCGTAAGTTTAGGCGGTAGTGAATCCACATATCATAGGGTAGAAAAACTAATTTGCTACTTCGTAAAATCTTACTTCATAATATCTTTCCAGTGATTTACGATGACGACGTAACAGCAGCGTTCGTGGCCACTATGCAAAAAGTATTAAACACGAATCCGCCCAAAACCATGTACGTTGTGTTGGAGAAACGCTACGTGTTCACGATAGAACATATGGAGTCGGTGGCACCTTGCTACGAAACATTCCTCGCCTTGCTGCACAAGGTTAAGACGGAAAACGTACATTCCAACTGGACAGTCGAGCAACTGCCTCTCGACTTCCCGAAGTACTTCACGTATGACCGCGTCAAGGAACTAGTGTTGTGGAAAATAACGTCGAAGCAAACTTGATGTTATTATTTTGAATGATTGTGATATTAAATTATTTTTGTCAGTAATTTTTTTTATTCTTTTGTACATGACCTTCGAAGTAGATTTAAAAGAGTGATTCCTACCCCCTAGAGAGTATATTTCACGAAACACGAGAGGATTCACTGAAATCATGGTATGCAATAAAAACATGTGAAATACGATGACTTAATTCTTTATTTCAATTTGGGACCTACCTACTGTTTACACTATTCAGAAAAAAATACAATTTCGATTACTTAAAATAGCAATAAATATATAAATAAATGGTTTACAAAACAACAATTTGAACATCATACATATAAAATATATAACTGAATATAATAAAATTATGATCGGTCGTAACAACTTTTTGTGAATACTTGGTTCGCTCATTTTAAATACCTATAAAAAGGTATGTTTTTATTTCGGCGTGGGCCAAAATTCGTTATACTTAGTAAGGAAAGTCTTTCTTAGTTCAGAATTCCTCGCCTGTTGATCCTTTTCTTTACTCAATGTTTCTATGCTCTGGCCGACACAGAGATCACCCGTAAAATGTATTATCACAACTTGAGTGTTGAATGAGACGTTTTTATCAGGAATCTGCTTTGCATAATTCTGAGGTCCAAAGTCCATCGAGTATGGTAATGAATAGTCTTCTGCCGTAAGAAATTTCAAATTAGGAATAAATAAACATAAGCTAAGAGTAGTAAAAATATATATAAGAAGCTAAACTTCGAAGTTGAAGTGGCACGAAAGGAAATTCGTGGTTTCAGTTTTGTACATCCTTTGCAAGAAACATCAGAGTACCTGCTGCACTACGATACCAACTACTTTGACTTTATTCGTTATTACCATGAACGTACAAGATGTGAAATGAATTTCTCTTGATTCTTTAGTGTTCAATAAACACAAGTATTTTCAAATGTGCAAAAAGATATCTCTTTTTAAAGCCCATCACTGACGACTCTTCCGGTGTTGCAAATGTCCATTGACGAAGATAACTAAGTACCTTCCATCAAGTAGCCCGCCTGCCTCAACATACTAATCAGTTCGGCATACCACGGTCACGGCATATTTTCTGCACTTCTTTTTTACATACGTACCTAAATCTCCTTCCCCCAACCTAAGAAACAGCATCCGCCTTATGGGAAGGCCCTTTTTTCAGCTGTTTAAGCCCCCCTTCCCCTTCATAATGTTTTAATTAGTATTTGAATGAATCTTACGCGCATTAAATTCGTCCGAATCATGTACGGAGGAGTCACCGGTACACTCAGGGCCGCAGCGGCCATCCTTGAGAATGCCTCTCATGGTCGTCAGTTTACTGATTGCCTTTTCGCTGTTCTTGCCGTTCTGCTCGCTCTTGTGCTTGTCGATGTTGCGAAGAAATTTTTTCATCTGCAACCACTTCAAACTTAATAGTCCTTGATTTTTAAAATAACCGTTATCATTTTAAATCCAGATGAAGTGGTTCATATGGCAATAGTCGTGATATATATTGCAGCGAATTGCAACCAATCCGTCGATCAATAAGTGGAAATAATAAATGTTTTCGATTTTTCATTGTAGCATTTAATAAACAAATGAGTTAAGTTAGGTTAGTTAGGAATGAGGAGTTTTATTTCAGTCCACAGCATTTGTGAATTTCAAAGCCTTACTTTAGATAGAGTCAGTTAACAGGTAAGGTCCGCAAGTAAGGTCAATAGGTAACAATTACCTCTAAACATTAGGTGGACTATGAGCTTGTTTGTCTTACCATAACATAAAAATAAGCGTTATTACTCACAGTTTTAGACATTTTTTTTGGTGGATCTGGATATGACATTTTGGGTTCGCCAGGATTACTTCCTACGACATAAAGGGTACTTTTCGGTATCTCAAAGTCTGAATACGCTGACGGTTGACCCTCCGTCGTCTCTTTTTGACTTCCAGACATAGTAGTTGATTTGCTATTACTTGGAACGTAGGTAGATTTTCCTAAATCAGCCTTCGTCTTTTGGATAGCGGCTTTGTTTTTACAATTTTTCTTGTGTTTCCTGCGTACTGGAGATTCGTCTCCATTGGAGAGGCTCTCGTCTGATGTAGAGGGAAACACCTCGTTTAGACTGAGTACTTCCACGTTACATTCATCGAGATTTAATAGATTTTCGGCGTTGGTTACTTGGCAGAGGTGGTCGGTTGAATGTATGCTAATGAATGATTTCTGGCTTGAACACAATCCGGCTTCTTCGCCAATAGGTGAGGACTTCTTGGAAACAGTGACTAAAGGATTTGAATATTAGTGAAATACTTTCAGTAGATAAAAGTGATAATTACTTAGGTATATGTTAAAATGGAAATAATAAGTAGGTATAATTTTAGGAATACATACCTGAGTATGTACAACTCTCAGTAGGATTACAAGGTATTACATCGTCTGAAATATGATACAGAAACTTATTATTTTTAAAAGATGCAGTCAGAATGAGAAAGCAAGCAAACGGCTTCGAACGACCATTTGCTAGCGTTGCTTTTTTAGAGAGCACAAATAGATGGTAGTTTCGATGCTATTTAATGATGATGGAGCATAAGCGTTGCCAAGGCAAGAAAACCAGTCCCGGTTATATATAAGGCGTTTCAACTCAACTCTAGCAATGTATTCACGAAAGACGTCATTTCTCCATCCGCATTGGCCCTTCATAGGTGAAATTAATCATAATTTTGGATAACAAACCGTTAATAGAAAGTAATACTGTCCTCAGTCCCACAAAAGCGGTATCTCGTTTGAAGTTTCAAGAAAATTGATGTTATGTGAAAATAAATTTCCATGTATCGCTAAGTAAAATTAGAGAGGATAATTTTAGATATTATTTGGACACTTGATTTTTAATATGTTACGGTCATTCGGCTTAATCATAAGGTGCATAATTTCTTAATGCATCCGAGGCCATAAAATATTTTATTATACCGCTTTTGCGCTATGAAGGCAGAATAGCCAGCATTCTCCTTTATCAGGTTTATTCCACATCTTTTTGGCCTCATTATATTAATAAATTAATACATAGTTTTAAAAACAGCCTACCTCCATCGTCCATCCCAACATTTATACGGGAGTCTAATTTATCGGGTAATTTAACTACATTCTTCGTATGTGACATATTTAACAATAAATTTCAGTGTATGATCTTTGTCAAATGTCTATCCATTTTTCATAAAATTCGTGACGCGTGGTAATTCTAATTTTAATTTTTAATCAGTATTTGGATATCACGAAACCATAGATAAGGGCTATATAGATATTATTGAAAAATGTTAAATATTTTAAGACTTAAATAATGAAACATCAGAAGGGTACTGAAAATAACTGTTGTATTTCATTTTATAAGTACAAATCATTACTGCACGTTACTCAAAATAGAACAATACAAAAATAACAAAAGATTTAAATTAACATTGCATAATGAAAATACATAAGACAGTTTAACATAAGCGTTATAACTTATAAAATATTGTTCGGTGTAAAATGTAAATCTTATCGTATTTATGTAACTATATTGACAATATCATTACGTTATTACCAAAATATCAGCGGTTGATCGAGTTTAAGGCAAAGTATATTGCAGTCTTTATTATTCTTGCTAATCGTTCCTCAACGCCGTTTCCTACAATAATGATTATGAACACCAATGCTGCTAAATCCATTCATAGATTATTTGATCACATTAATAACTATTCAGCGATTCGATACAAATTCTTGTAAGGTGTCATCCATAAATATACAAGTTACACAAAATATGATTTGAGTACCAAAATTATATTTTTATTAATTGAGATTTATATTTTTAATACAACAAAAAGTTATTGAGAGAGTGAAGGTCCCCTTTCCACCTGTTAAAATGTAATTTATGAACGACTCCTCATCGTAAAGCTCATCAATACTTCTCCGGTTTTCATTTACTTCACACATTTAATTCTAAAATTATCTTCCAAATTATCTGTCATATCGAACTTCGACCAGACAAGAGGTAGTAATGTACAATTTGAGTCTTTGATTTACTACATCTAGCGTTCGTTTAAAAATAATATTTTAAAAATGTATACTCAACTCAGCAACAAATTGTACATACAAACATTAAGACGTGATGAAATGGTAGAACCCCTATTACATTTTCATACACATTTGCTGACGTTAATGCAAACTTTCAGAATAAAAGACATTGTAGAGCTGCAAACTTACCCAGGCAGTTTCCTAAATTCATCATTAATTTAATTAATTATTTAAACCTGCCCGACTAGGGAACGAATCCGGTACATTTTGAGCTTTAAATTGGTATGATGAATGTCGCTATTGAATTAATGTTGTCGTTTTTCTTAATGTACTTATGGTGTATTGATTTTTCATGTTTATAGAAAAGTATAATTTTTGTTTTGAAACTAAAAGTTCCTGTGTTGTTTAAGTCATTTTTCACCTTTGGTTCGACTTAAATAATAATATAGTATAAAACTCAAATTCTGACACCAGTAAATGAAGACGACTAAGATACGATATTTTATGTATAAACCGACTTCTGTGTCAAGGTATAATATATGAATTTTTACACCAATATGTAAAAGGGGTTTCAAACGTGCTTATCTTCTAACAAATTGTCCTGTTTTCGAGTAGAATACATAACTTCTATGTCTAATTATGTCAGAACATATATTTATAAAAATCAGTCTATCCAATGTGGTGAATTTATGGTACAAATTGTAACGTTCGATCATATTATTATTACTGTATATTGTTTTATAAAAACAATAATTGAACACAATGGAGAAGTAAGCTATATTACCTATATATTGTTATGCTTAGGAATCATCCATATATTATGTCTAAGCCATCATAATCTACCATCCACCATCCCAAAAAAAGCCAGCCAGCCATCATAATCAAAGGATCTAGACAGAAATTCTATGGAAAACGCTTAAAATGTGGATATGTATAAAAATATTATGATGTTGTATGGGTATAATCGGTTTATTTTTGGTATTTAAATCAATTTTATGTTATCGTTCTTAGCCTATATAAAGAAAAACAATACATTTCAGAAGTACAGCTTCTAGCACGCGTACAATTTTATGTTCAGAACTGAATGATAACACCTCTCATTTATCAAGTCATGTCTCAAACTTTGAACCCTCGACGTAATTTATAGATGACTCCTAAATGCTGAGCATTGTATAAACGTTTCCATTTAATAATGTAAAGCGCCGTCATGTGAATGTTCGAGATATACTACAGGATGTACGAGTTCGTTACCATCGGAGACTTTGCCACATTTGTTTCCAATAGCCCTATTTAGCCCCTTAAAATCGATTATTCGAGGAGAACTGTTAAAATGTAATATACACTCACTTCACACTTACTCATCAAGTGATATTTTTTAAATTGACATAGACAATAAATGCTTTTTTGATGTTTTATTATCCTCTCAATACAGGTTCGTGCTATTAATAATTGGAAAAAATATTAACCTGTATTATACATTCGTTAGTTCCTGACTCCACGCAATTATATTATTTAAAATGGCCACGAACTCGCAAACTTAGTGTAGCATAATTTTATCATTATTGTTTTGTATTATCTATGTAATACCCTGTGCTGTGGTTAGGCATAAAACCCCCAGACCAAAGACAATGCGAATGTACAATTAAATTCCATGTAAAAATGTTTATGCATCCTTTTATTACTTAATGTATCAAATTTAGCGCTAAATTTACATCGTTACGCTTAGCATCTTCAGACATAAAGCCAAGGAAATACATCGGGAAACCTAAAACTAGCAAACTATTTTACCTACTATTAAAACAGTTTAAATTTTAAAATCATTTCTAACTACGGCAAAGTTGAAAAATTCGAACTAATCATAAATTACTTTCAAGACGATATCAATGAAATGTAACATGCAAATTCATAAAAAATAATTTAAATAGTTAAATTTTGATTTAGCTCCACTTGACTGCACGACAAAATCCTGAACTAGCAACAGACAACAAGTCATAATTTAGTAACTTCACTATTGTCATCCATTACATGGACTTTCATTTACTTAAACTATAACATAATCGGATAGAACCGAAATTAAAATTACCTAATCACAATAGTGTGGCATAATTTTGTTAAAATCGCTCGTCAATGATATGGCGACAATAATAAAACTATGCGGGAAAAAGGACTCGCGAGATCGTTCAAGAATTCAAGAATGAATCGTTCCATCGCGTCGAGGAATAACCGGACGAGATTTCCAGAAACGAAATACGTTGCTTCAGAATACCGATGGCTCAGGGCCGCACTAACTTCGCACAGCACCGGCTTCGCTACACGGAGCTCTTCCGCTCCGAGATGGAGGAGCGCTTGCGGCTCTGGATGCTGCCGGAGGACATCTTGCGCTTGACGTCGGGGGCGGGCGCGGCGGCCATCTTGCCGGCGGCCATCTTGCCGGGCGGCGCGGGCTTGCGGCGCGCGGGCGGCGCGGGGGGCGCGGGGGACGCGGCGGCCCAGTGCTCGCGGGTCAGCCGCAGCGCCTCCCGCATCTTCTCCTTCGCCTCCGCGTTGTCCGCCAGCATCTGGTTCAGCTTTTGCACCGTCTGGTACAGCGCGACGGGGCTCAGCAGCCCGAAGTCGTGCAGCGAGCACATGTGCAAGATGAAGTTTCGGTATAGGTTCTTCTCGAGTAGCTCCTTGCCCTTCATCTGGAGGAACATCTGACACGCCCGCGGTATCTGGCAGTCGCCGACGTAGTTGTACTTCATCACGTGCAGGTTCCACATCTTCATGAGCTCCTTCTCGCCCTCGTTCACGTCCGTGAATTCGTCTATCATCATCATAGTCTTCTGCTGCAGCCAGAGCGGATCCGTTTCGCTTTCGGAGTCTATGTCTAGTTCGTTGGGGTACACTGGGAGGCAGGTAATTGTGTGATGGTACAATCTGCCAAATAATAGTAAACAGTTACAACTCGGAAGACAAATGGAGACTTCCAGGTCAATAGTGGAAGTAACCTAGCAAACAAAATGATATAAACTTTAATTAACAATGGAAATAAATTTAATGTCAATTAAAGATATGTTGTTGCTAATGCTTATATAAAAATCTTGTTTGTAGTAGTAAAATGTATTATTTGTATGTATTATATAACTTTTTACGAGTGAGGCGAAAAAGTTTCAAACGGCGATATTTATTCACTGCTGAACTACACCAAGCCATGCACCTGTTGTGCCCAGAAGTTAAATGGTTCATCGCGATAATTAGGAACGCCTGAGTTACACGAAGCCACGAACTGGTTGTTTCCAAAAGTCAAATGGGCTGTCATAATACTTAAGAATCCTTACATAAAACGATGCTACGCAACATTTGTGCATGCAGGTAAAACGGGCCATTACAATATTTACCAGTACCATATGAAGCCATGTACCGTTGTATCAGTAAAGATATGACGGCTGCGGGTCGACCACATTACTTGAGTTATATAAAATTACATACCGATTGTGTCCTGTAAGATACGGTCGCTGGGCATCCACCAGATCGGCATCATCTAGCTCGAGGAACTCTGCGAGGCTGTGTCGCTGCGTGCGGCGGTATGCCCGCGGTCGCCAGATGAGCAGGTGCGTGAGCGCGGCGCGCGTGTTACGCTCATATTATCAAATCATCGTTCTATGTCATCGCTTTAATTAAGAATACCTGAGCTATACGATGCCACGTACCGATTGTGTCCGGTGCGATGTGGTCATTGTACTTTGATTGAATCACTTGAACTACACAAAACCACAACCTATTATGTTCTGTAAGGAAGGGTTGCTGTGACGTACCTG
>DWNE01003528.1:0-16545 GCA_018249875.1 Cecropterus toxeus
AAGAACTGCTTCACGCTAGAAATAGGTGTGGCGGTGGTACTTCCCCGATTGAACTACATTCGTTCTACCACTTTAGCCTTCAAGAATGGCAACGCAACGATTGGTTTCAGATAGAACTACATAGAATTCGTTACTTTTTATAATATGAAAGAATGCCGTCCGCCTGATGGTAACTGACAACTGCCGCCCATGGACGTAGTAATCAACCCCAGAATACGATCAGAGTCTCACCTAATGTTAGCCACACATGCATTGCTTCCCTTTAGGACTAAGTTCGAACGCCTCGGATAACTATACCTCCTTTACCACACCCGTCAGACCACAACACAACAGCGCATAACATAGCTTTTATAGACACACACATGTGGCGGTGGTGCTTCCGGTGTTCAGCCTCAAAGAGAGACCTTTACTGATATCCGGCGGCAGTAACTACTTACCACCAAGCTTGCATCATGATGGTAAACGCTTTCTACATTCATAGCCCCGCAGTAGGATTTTCCTGTGTCGTGGGCGCCATGGACACACAAAGACGTAAACAAACACCCAGACGCAGAACAGAAATCTAACTCATCATTCACATTTCTGTCTGACCGGGGATCGAACACAGGACCCACGGGTAACAAAGATTAATGTAGCCAACTGGAGTGGTTGTTTGATCTCATAAAGCTGGACTATATGATTTACCACTCCAATTTTATAATACGGTCTCAAATACGAGATTTTATCTTGACTCCAAATAGCTTCAAGCGAAGCTGATTCTTTATATGTTTGTTTGTTTACCGCATCTTGTTTATGACTGTTGTTGTGACCGCTTCCAACTTTAAACAGGTATCTGTCGTGGATAAAGTGCATTAAGGACAATTTGTTCTGCGGTAAACATGTTGTTTTAAGATACGATATGTAGTTTTGAGCTGTGATAGTTTAGTGGGAATTTTTGAATAACAAACTTTGAAAGGTTAAAAGATTGTGGTTTGATCGGGGACTTATCACCACACCTATTTCTTAAAAAAAACGCTTTAAACACTCATAGATCCACATTAGGAAATATTATGTATTAGTGTAAGTAAGTAATAGTAATATTAATGTGTAGTATGCGTAAGGTTTAAGGAATAATGTACAATAGATTTAAGATTGATCTTAAAGCTATTGTACCTTATTTTCCTTACACACATACACATACAGACCCATAACTTAATATTACACTTATTTACACTACAACATAAAAAATACACACAGACATACCGTAATATAACTTTTACTTACACTACAATATGATGTGGGTACGATGGACATATAAAGATACACAAACACACAGACACCCACCCAGAACAGAAACCTAAGCTCATCACTCAGATGTATATCTGGCCGAGGATCGACCCCGGGACCCTCTGCGTGTCAGACCGGCATGGTGACTGTTCAACACGTGAGTCGTCAGAATTTCTAGCGTAAAGAAGTAGCGTAGAGATATTTTGGTTGAACGAGCTAATCTCAGGAACTACTGGTTCGAATTGAAAAAATATTTTTGTGTTGAATAGTAAATTTATCATGGAAGGATTTAGGCTATATCACGCTGTTTGTTTTTAATAGATTGTTCTCTAATAAGCGCGGGTGAAACTGCGTGGCACAGCTAGTAATTTATAAAAATTGCGCCTACAAGTAGGGGAAAAAGAGGGGTGGAGGGACGACTTCTTTATTATCACGACAATATGGGTATCAAATGAAAGCTAGTAAATAGACCATTCTAAAAAAATATATAAAATATAGTACTTGACTATATGTGTCAAAAAGTCGTATAAAGCGCTAAATTACATATACCATTAGGAACTTTTTTTTTTTGCATCCGGGTTTTTTTGATTTACTATTTTTAACAAATTTACTAGTTACGAGTACCAGAAGCTAAAATAAAAGAAAAACCGTGATCCGTGTCGCGGCCCACATTCGCCTAGTTCAATCCCACCAACGCTTTCTGAATATCAAATAGAAATGAGCGGGCCCGACGCCTTTCAATTTCTCCGCGGGACATGTATATCTCTTTGTATGGACAAAACGAATATCATAAGTCCAGCCTTTATCAACGACCGACGACGATTACGAAACCATAAAATTATGTTTTCCAACCATCCGAAGGATAACTTGAGATCCATTTATATTCTGAGAACACGCTACTCCTAGACAACAAGGCTCTACTCCAAAGTTCCTCCTAGGATCCATCAGGACGCTAAACGCATCATAAATAACAGAACGTGGGAAAACGTTTGAACATGTCTTGGATGATAAATGGGATTTTTATACATATTAATTATTAAACTTAAAACGTGTCACGCAGACTCACGTTCATATCTTGACATTTAATGTAGATTCTAACCGTTTGACTATTAATCTAACGTTTAAAGTACACTAGTTGCCCGTCATCTTTTTTTATCAGACTAAAGTAGCAAAAGTTCACCTGATTGTGTGTGGATAATGCCGCCTATGGACATCTTTAAGCAACTTCATATAGAACCGGGATTCTATCTGAAGTCAATAACACTTGCGTTGCTACTCCTGAAGACTAAGATGATCGCCTCATATAGTGAGCCGGCAACTCCACCCTTCCAACCAAACCGCAAGAACTGCTTCACGTTAGAAATAGGTGTGGCGGTGGTACCTCCCCGGTCGAAATACAGCGGTTCTACCACCTGGAGTCTGTAACTGAACCTATAAAAACTAAACTTGATATTCATCGAAATGTAACATGCATAGCACTCAATTGTACATTGTAAGTAATGTAAATAATGAATGTTTTACTTAGTTTCATGAAATATATTTATAAAACTTACTTATTATACATAAATATTATCTCTATATAGATGAGCGCGATCCTCTACATTAACTTTGAACTATGCCAAAACTCCTCCTTGCGTGTTGTATTCATGTAAATGTAACGTAAATTTTCGCTACGCGTATTAATATTTAGATATTCATAATAGTAGACCTTAAATATAATATCAAACATTATGACTAACAAAGACTTAGTTTAAAAATACAGACGAATTGAGTACCTCCTCCTTTTTGGAAGTCGGTTAAAAAGACAAAGAACGGCTTGAGCACTTTTATTAAGGCTTTACTTAGTGTATTTTTTTAGAATAAAAAGTAATATCACTACATCGGCCGTAGTTATTTACACCCATTGCTATCAATAAACCTAGACACGTGCCGTAAGCCGTATAGACTACTTTTTATTGCTCACACCACACGGTGTACTAATGGATGGGACGCCTCTGGCGCTTGGATAAGATCCAGCAAATCCAGATGTCATTTAAGACGTACCTATTATTTGCAATGTAACAATATTAGTTTCCAGAAATGCAACCTGGTTCTTATGAAATAACCGGTACTTTTACCGTTAACAAAAATTAGGGAAAATATTTTTTTTAAAGACAGACACGGACAAATTATTGAACAACAAATGTTCATACGTTTAATGTTTTATTGTAAATGACTGTGACAAAAATGTTTTCATTCCATACTATCCATTATGAGAAATCGAATCGGTAACATTAACATAACCCGTATTTGTAGAGTTTAAACATAAATAAACTTCTGTTTCACCACTGAGCTAAGAAAACTAACTTTAAGAAAAAAATATAGACAACAGGTAAGTTTTAGCGGATCAACCGATTAACTTTTCCCCGAGGCTAATTGCGCAAAAACGCAAGAGACCGTTCTAAACGAAATAGCACATCATTGTGTTGGAATGTGTGCGGTTGTTTGCTTGTTTTTGCGCGGGCGCACGACCTTGCCGGCTGCGCGGGCGCAATCCGAACCAGCGCGACCAGTTCCGAGCGCTGTAAACAAACCCTAGCACGCGATGGAATTGCCAAGTCAATAACCGAACCGCTACCACCGTCGCTCGTGTCGAAATACTCCATAACCTGTTGGAAAGCGAAAGCTGAAATTTAAGATTCACTTCGACAAAAAGTTTACTAACTCCACCGTCTTCAGTTTCATTGGGCAGACTGGACTATTGGAACAATTGTGTGTCAAATGCAGCCAATATCAACATATGCTATGTACTTCGCGAATACAAAATATCACGGCTATATATTGCCTTTTAGTTTTATCTTTTAATTTTATCTTTTAGACATACTTTTTTCATGTTTTATTGAATTAGTAACAAAAATCAGTATAACTTGAACCTGTTCGCGGATCGTTGATTTTGTTGTATTGTTTCCCGCTATCTCTGCAGCTAGTTAAGTAACGGTTATAATAAATTTATGTTAAAAGTCCATTTGTAAAATCAAAATAACTCGTAAAGTATCTGACGAATTAAATTTTCATTACACGTAAATAGAAACGACTTCGAGTCAGGTGCGAGGCGGCCGCGGCCGAACATTTGAAATTCGAAACAATAAACTAAATACACAGACATTATACGATACCGAACGAAACCAGACATCGACCCACTTTCCTTCACAAGTCACACATGAAGGGAAATTCATTCGTCCAGCGAACGGTGTCTCCAGTTCTCAGGCAAAAGTGCGAGCGATACGTAATTTTCCTGCGTTTAGGTTAATTACCACGATCAACTCAACGTTTATAATCGTCGAGCTTTAAGATAAGTATTCAGACTCTGGAAATACAAGAGAGCGGATTTTCAAACCCACTTTTAATTCAGTGAAACTCAGTCAAGTAGTCATCGTGTATAATATTTTTCAAGCACAGCCGGCCGATGTTGACCAGAATGAAAATCAAGTGGCCCTTAATATAAAGCAACTCGAAAGCGAACATAATAAAATGGAAACGAATTTTTATATCTCATTGAAAAGTTTGTCAGATTGAAGAAATTTTATCATGAAGAAATATAATAATAAGAGGTAATGGTAAAGGTACATCTGGAATGGTAATATTTTATCACTGTTGTATTGGTGATTACAAAGACAGAAGAACTAGTACGAGGCGTCAATATTATTTAATAATGTAACAACATTTAATATGCAAATAAATAAAATGATAGTATAATATGCCCCTGAAGGATCATTAATTTAATTAATTACGGGCTACGGCCATACTATTTGGATGATTACACAACATACGTAAGTTATTTGACAATAGCATAGCCAAAAAGTGGTACGGTAAAATACGCGTAATTTCACTGACTTGAACAAACAACTATGTCTGAAACAGAATAGGAATAAAAGAAAGAGTAAATTTTGACACACTTTGCTTTGCACTTGATAAAAGCGTATGTTTGTTTCCAAAGTTCAGTGAAAGCGTTCGAACTAAATTTGAAGCGAATGCGCGTTGACTAATCAAATACAGTTTCGAATTATTCATATCTTTATACGTTCTTATGCTTTGACTTGCAAGGCTCTATACATCGATCGCTGTTATAAAACTTTATTGGAAGCTCTACGTGTAAGGCGCGATCGTGTCTTAGGCCCATTGTTTCACTATTTAGGTCATTCCAGTTCAGTGATTCAGGTAGCATTTTGTAGGCTAAACTGTTCCTGACAACTTGAAAGTTTTTTATGGTTACAAACACAAAAGCGACATCGCGTGTATAAAAAATATTCATATCAAAATGATGAAGTAAATTCGAAACCGAATTATCGACAACCTCAGCATATACTTAAATAATTACTTTAAAGTTTAAATAATTTAAAAGCTTTGTTTATTCTAGGTATTAATGACTTAATATTCCTAACAGAAGATGCAATTCGTGAATAAGCATGAGTGTATGTTATCCTCAAAAACAGAAAATTAGTTGTAATTTACACACGTTCATAATACATAAAAAATATGCTCCCCCACACGGGAAGTAGATAAAACGCAAAGGAAACCGAGAGCAGTGAACAGGAGCGGTCACGTTTAACTTTGAACGCAGTTAATATGCATCGAACATTTCTACTATTTCCAGCGCTAGTCTATTCATAACACTTCCTCCGTGCCTATTTATAGTTCAGTCTCGTGTCGTCTGGATAACTCGGAACGCGGCACGGGCGCCTAAAATCGTTCAATAATGTTGCTGTTTATATCCCGTTGCATTTTGGTACGGCACCGGGACCGAAATATCTGGAGTTCAACGACGCGACATTTGAAATGTTGAAAAATATACCGAATGCTTTAAATTTCGTTCTACTACAACGATCAATAGTCTGTACGTATTCCTGACTCTCCAAGTTTTAGCCTGTTCTATTTTCTCTGTAAATTGAATTACCGACTTTTCTAGTTTTACAATTAGTCTAGTTTATGTTCTCTGCAAATGAAAAGGTATTATTTTGCATGTGTAAGGATTGCAGCACAGGCGGGACTGTCAAAAGTGGATGAAATGTATCTGCGTTTACGCCTCATGATGCTCTCTTCCGCATAACTTGCACCCTAATTAACTAGTCGCGTCAAAGTCTATTGTAAACACTATAAGCCTCGTTTGAAGGAAACAAACAAATGTTATCTAAAGTGGTTTACATAACGTACCATTTCCGGAGTTGTGAATCGCTTTGATCGCTTTCTTTAATTTCGTTAGGCCATCGCGGTCGAAATCCAGCGTCTGAAACAAAGTAAAAATAGCAATAAATAAAAAATTTTAACAAAATTATTAATACTTCAAATAGTATCGACGATGTTGCTTTTAAAACTGGAGACCCTAAAGACGACGATGCTTTACATTTTTTTATCAATAAGCGGTCATCACAATAGGATCCACGAGCCATTCAACGGAGTACTACACATCTGCCGTTCCAACCGGCGATTAATCAATGCCCCCTCGCAATTGAACCAAACGAGAGCCAAAATAATAGCTCGCTCTTCGTTTTAAGTTTATCTTCAAAAGGGAGTTTGCCGAAGGGCTACCGGTTTAGGCATTTGGATGTTGTTTATGAATACGCCTTTTAAATTTGTTTTCAGGTTAGTGAAAATTTGTCGTAAGGTATTATTTAAAATTATCGACTTTAAGCATATATTTACATAGTTGGTAAGTTCATATTGCGATTGCTTATCATATCAATGATTCATGATTGTTTTGAAAAGTATGAAATTTCCAACCCAGTCGACATTAGAATAAATGGTACAATATATATTACATTAAATAATTTGTATATTTGACGAAAGATTTCATTCAATAATCATATACCGGAATGCCGTTTTTAGGGTGTTTGACATTTGAAAAGGGGCGACTTTTGATATTATGAAACTTGTTGTTATGCATTTTGCACATCTGAATACATTTCTTAACTGCAATTCTTTTATAATTTGGCGAAGGGTGCATATTTTTATCTTACTTCATAAATTTAGCCTTTTGAAGCAATATCCATGTCGAATGTTGAAATATTTACTTATTACTAATACTAATAAAGTACTACCATTGTAATAATAAAGTAAATCACGTTTTAAAATAAACCAATCATCATCGGCTGTTGCAAATTATTCGCCAACATAATCAAAGTTGAAGCTGAAAGTGTTGAATTCAATCTGAAGCGAGGAAAAAGAGAAAACGGGTAACACAATTATTGTTATTGAACAATATGATACTGAAGAACTTACGGAGCAAAATCAATTGAGGCTATAGAAAAGTTTTCTCTTATTCATTAGTAGCTCTTAGTTTCACAACTAACTCCATTAATTGAGTTATGACTTATAACTTGCTACTCACGGGAAGTTTTACATCAAACTGTATATCAATAACGTGATTACATGAAAGGCACTAGCCATCATATGTTAAGTTAATAATTTTGTTTTATTATTAGCTAACTTAACTAGGTGTTTCCCGTGACTGCGTATAAGTGGACAACACTATTAATATTTATATCACGTTGCTATATTCCGTTTGAAGGGTTTTGGAAAGGGAGACATACTTGCAATCCGTCCTGCATCTGTGCCTATCTCTGGTAAGAGTCTGATCTTCTCTAGGATTGATTACAGATGTCCATGAGCGGCAGTGCCGACTCAACATAAGGCGAACTGCACGCTCGTTTGCTACTTTCATAAAAAAATGCAAACACAACGCCCTCTTTTGAATAAGAAATGAAGCTCACAGAGTGGCTATATTATGTAACGCGTACTCTGATAATAACTTAATTACGCATAACAATACATACTAGTCCGCCCACATCGTTATCTGCTATGAGTCACACTTGTTACTCGTTACTTAACAACACTGATAAACTGTTGGTAGGTTATATGTATACAATTTTACACAAAATATGAATGATTTGTATACTAGACTGATAACAACTCTAAGCTACGTTAACAGTTAATAATATTTGTATTGTTGTATGAAAATACAAATCAACAATAACAACGGGTAAAATAGGTTCAATAAAGCGCATTGTTTTGCACTTTCTTTTCATTGCATTTCATTAAAAAATACATGACGATTGGCTTGAGAAATACAGCTTGAAAAAGCTTGGAGCTTGAAAAAAACATGACGAATGGATTGACGATGACTGAAGGAAGGCTTATCTAGCATTTCCTTTGGAAACTCGATTAAAAATACGGCTTTTTAACACGCAAACGAAGGATCTGTAGTCAATAATGTACTTAAATCAAACCTTACCCGCTCTTCCTACATAGACTTATAATTAGCTCGACACAAAAACCTAAAATATAACTCACTAAATTTACTTATAATACCTTCGTATTAGGACTTCCTTATATGCATACGAGTTTTGGAAATTGATGAAATTGGTGGCATTAGAAATTGGTGAAAATTCGATTCTAATGTCATTATGGTATCTTTCAATTAATTTTAACTTATTTATTAGGAACTTTCCACTGAAGTAACTTTATGAAAGACTAGCTGAGCCACGCAGTTTCACCCGCGTTTATTAGAGAATAATCTATTCAAAATAAAGAAACATAGCGAAATGTTATATAGCCTAAAGCTTTCCACGATAAATTTACTGTTCAACACAATAAGAATTGTTCAATTCGAACCAGTAGTTCCTGTGATTAGCGTGTTCAACCAAACAAACTTTACTGCTTTATAATATTAGTGTAGAAGTATAGATGTGTACAATCAACTTAGGAGATCTGATCTTATCACAGAACGCACACATGTGCTATGCAGATGCACTAAATTTACCTAGTCCAATAAGCTTATTATTAGGTGACCTTCCTAGTAATGCCATTATGTTGACGTTCATGACAACAGTATACATAAATTCTCTTCTTTATCGCATAAGCTCACTAATAAAAAATGTTTTTATAATTGTCCTGTGAATTGTCTAACATAAAATCTTGTTTCTTTATTAATTCGTAATGCTTTTGGTGGTCCAAAGTGGTGGTGCTGGACATAGGCCTCTCCTAAGGCGCGCCACTGAGCCCGATCTTCCAAATTATAGTGATATATAATCAGCCAAGTGCGAGTCGTACTCGTTTATTAAGGGTTCACCCGATCGCAATTAATGTTAATTTTCTGACATTGTCTGTTGAGAAATAACTAACTATATTTATAATTCAACAAGATGTTATATTTCTATGTTATTTTGTATTTTTTTATGTGTCTTGTTCATATTACATCAACGAGAATTAATTCAATTGATTCATGAACATACACACACAAAAACACTTGCAATGTACGTGAATATGTGATTACGACGCTTAGAACTTTTCTCGGTTTTAGGATATTAATTACACTAAATCGTCTAGTTGAAAGCGTGTTATATATAAAAACTTATCATTAATTCCTCCTAAAACTCATCAATAAATAGCTATTATCTATACGATAAGCTAATAAACAGGCGACATTTTTATAGCATCTATAAATATAGAAACAGCTGGTTGGATCTCGGTCACTTAAACTCGTTCGACAGATGTTAGAGGCGAGACGTATTTTTTCAAACTGTATCAACTACATGCCTATTCACATATGTGTTTACTTGTTATGCAAGCTGAAACCGATTTTCTGTGCGATTCTGATCCGTCGAATAAAAACTTTCATTGGAATCATTTAGGCGTTGGTGCAGTTTGATTGATTATTGCAGTTGTACTGAATTGTATATCTATTAAGTTCCGCTTAGTCTTTTCCCCTTGTTCTTGGATATAGTTAAGGTAGACATATAATGAATTTTGAAATATAATTTCTAAATACAATTAGAGGTCCTCCGTAAGTATTAACTCCTTCCACCAGTAATTCCTTACAATCAGTTTCCTATGTTACAAGTTCTCGCCCAGTTTCGGTAACACAGGATAAACGTTATATATCTAATCTTACTATGATTAATGTGATCCTACACCTAATAACATTGTGTACTAAAAGTGTGTTATATTATGAAATAAAGATTGTGATTATGATTGAAATGAAATAAGTAACGTGTTAAACCAGTGTTGAGACCACGCAGCCATGACGACCCGCGTGGCCGAGTGGTTACCATACCAATCTAACGCGCAGTGGGTCCCGGGTTCGATCCCCGGCCAGACAGGCATCTGAATGATGAGTTTAGATTTCTGTACTGGGTCTAGGTCCATGGCACCCACGACACAGGAGAAAATCCTAGTGTGGGGCTATGAGTGTAGAAAGCTTAGTCGGGTAAAATCAAATTCCTCACGTATCTTCAACATGTTCCAATGATTGTCATGAAGCACAGACAAAAGTGCTCCGGCACGTCGTGTGTGCCGCAAATCCCCGAGATAACATCCATATAGCTTTAGATTTGAGAGCTTGTGTTAAGTCGCTACTGTATCGCAGAGCCATATTTGGTAGCTATTGTTAGGTCACATAAGCGTCCTATATCTTTGACCTTTACGCACGTTGGTTTGCTGATGTTCAATATGATTAATCCTTTAATAATTATATAGGGTGTCTTAAAATTAACGTAAGATTTGAATTAAAGAAAACACAGTTGTTAGTCTTTTGATTGTATTTTTTTTTATTGAATCATAAAGTACGTAGGATTTCAAATAACATTTCAAATAACCCCATAAAAAGGAATATAATTTTGTTAAATTACACAATCTAGTGGGCCAATTTTGACCACCGAAACGAGAGACTACCCTGCCTGGAAATGTGTCATGCAGTAATTTAATAGTTTCACGGGCTTTTGCAATTGTTTCATTTTTCAACAAATAAGATATTAATTGAAAAATGACAGTTGGCGAAGTTTTGCAACTGTTAAAAACACTGTTCCGACCTATTTTCTATGCAATTTACAAACTGCGGTCGCTTTGCTCTATTATTTTTTAAATATTGTTCAATAATGGAGACTTTTGTTCTATAGTGTAAAGGTCCATATTTACTAACCCTAAACTGTCAGGAGTCAAAATGTTGTCTTTTAGGGTTGCCAACACTTTACTGCACAAATGGCGACAAATTCAAATCTTGCATTAATTTTGGAACACCCTATATGCACTGGTAAGTTACTGGTAGATACTATTATTAGTAATATTAGGAGTAACATACGAAGGTAATAGAATCAGTACGTATCAATAGGGTTAAGTTCGATACATTTAAGAAACATATGGGCAAAGCAGTCAATATACCGTCTTACACGCACTGGGTTACGGGTTCGATGAGTCAGACAGACATTTGAGCGATGAATTTAGGTTACTGCTCTGGGTCTGGGTTTGTGTATTCGGCTTTGTGTGTGTCCATGGCACCACAGGACCACAACACAGGAGAAAATCGTACCTTGAGGATATGAGTGTAAAAAGCGTTATTTTTGTTTTGGATCAAGATGTTTGTGTGTCTGTGTGTTCATTGCAACCATGACAAAAAGCGTGAGGCTGTGAGTGTAGGAAGCGTAATTATCTTCGAAGCTGCAATAGCCCTTATAATCCTCCTATATCATCGACAATAAATGCATGGGTACTAATTGCCTTCACAAGATTAATGTCGTCGTCAAACCATTATTGTCCCACTGCTGGGCACGGGTATTCTTTCAGACTGAGAAAGTTTCAGGCTTAAATCCATCGCACTGACCAAGTTCGGATTAGTGGTTTGAAAACTGTTTTTTGTTTTTTTAAGAACACGCAGACATGTAGGTTTTCACGATGTTTCTTTCATCGTAAAGCTGTGATAAATAATTTCTCATTTTAGAAAAAATCTGTGACTGGCGTGCCTGGGTTTCGAACTTCGGACCCTCGATTGACAAACCAAGTTTCAACCATTCGGCTATCACTTGAAGAATAATGTTCTGCTACAAGAATAATGTTCTAACCTTTTGTTATTGTCCACAGATTTTATGTCCCTAGAATTGGTGGACGGTTACCCAGTTCTCCTGGTTAACTACGGCTCCGGTACCACGAAGCTAAACAATAGCGTGGTCCACGTGGCCGACGGCAAGCCACATCTCATAGAGATAGTCCTGATGCGAAGTTCCATAGAAATGTTCGTGGATAGGTGCAAATTGTCGACTTGTATGAGCTTGGCCGCGCCTATGGGACCTAGAGAGATTCTGAACGGTGAGTAGTTTTATATGTTTCCAAAGAAATATTTATTGATAGTCCACATTATGTAGAAAAATGTTCTTAATAGCTTAACATTTAAATATTTGGAAATTTATGTATTGGCAAATGCGCCTTAATGCAGGGAAGAAACAATTCAAGCGTTGCTTACGGATTGGTAAATACGGAAGAAAACAACTGACATTGACACTTGGACACTGAACTTGCATAATTACTTTTTGTTATATTAACGGCTAATTAATTAATATTAGATTATTTCATAATTGATAATTGTGCGTGATGTTGGTCATTAGAACTACGCTTTTCTTCGTATATATCTTTGGAGGCGATTAAGAGATAAAAATCCAGGAAATAGGTAGCTACGTCTTCCTGTATACCATCCTCTATGCGCAAAATCCCCTTAGGGCAGATCTATATCCAGCAGTAGACCTTAAAGATATGGAATGGAAAAAGAGGATAACTTGAACACAATTAAAACAAGAATTTATTTACAGTTAACGGCCCTCTCCAGCTTGGTGGCGCTAGTGTCGACCTGCAGAACCTAGGCCGTTCCTTCGGTTGGAGCATTGTTCCAACCAACCAACACTTTGTAGGCTGTATCAGCAACTTCACGTATAACGATTTTGTAAGTATTATATTATTTCATAGAGTATATCAAATGTACCAATCATTTTTAAAGAGAATTTTTGGTGAAGGTTTATTTTTAGTGAGGAAACGAAGTTATTTACTAGTATGACTATTGGTTAAATCTGTGTTTTCAAGAATGTGATATAATTTGAAAAACTTTTTATACTAAAGATAGATTTTATTGAAATAAACACTAATATTTGGACAAAATATGGGCGACAAATATATTCAAATCTTTAAAATAAATATTTTTCTATATGTATTTGTAGAGAAATTTTCAAGATTTTTAAGGCTCTGTGTATTTCATCACTACCAGGATTTGATTTATTAAACTCTCAAGACTCAAATCTAAGTTTCTTTTATCCCTTGTAGTTAGGTATTCTATTTCTGCCATTAAAATTGAATTTATTCCTAGATGTATAACCTCGGAGAGCCATCCGTCCATCGGAACGCAGACCCTAGTTGCCAGAGGAGTATGTTCACGGCGGTCACTTTCGGCATCGACACTAACTTCCTAGTAGCGATACTTGTCTGCATCGCGATTTTAGTCAGTAAGTATTCTTTATTTTTTACGTCAAAATATTTTTCTAGCGATGAATGTGATAAAATAAATACGGAGAAAATACATAAAGCTGTTTCTAAGTTAGCAATTTAAGTCGAGCCTCATTTGTCAGCCTTTATGTAGTCAAATTTAAATGCTCGTCAGATACATCGTTATAAACTCCGAACGTTACATTTACCCCTAAACCTTACCCTTCCGTTATCCACGTTACGTTTACCCCTGTTCGTTACCTTTATGCCTGAACGTTACCTTTACATCTAACGTTACCTTTACCTCGGAACGTTACCTTTACATCTAACGTTACCTTTACCTCGGAACGTTACCTTTACATCTAACGTTACCTTTACCTCAAAACGTTACCTTTTCCACGAACGCTACCTTTATTCCCGAACGTTACCTTTACCTCGACGTTCCGCACGTTACCCTTACTCTCGATCGTTATCTTTACCCTAACGTTCTACACGTTAGTTTTACTCTCGATCGTTACCTTTACCCTAATGTTCTGCACGTTATCTTCACCCCCGAACGTTACGTTAACCCAAATATCTGAACGTTATACTTAGTCAAAATAGCATCTAATCTAACAATACCCTCCAGTACTCCTCCTAGCGGTGGTTGTCCACCGTCGTCGCGCGGACGCCTGGGCTGAGAAGGAACTGGACGACATCCGGGAGAACATCATCGCGTACGAAGACGAGGGCGGCGGCGAGGGAGACGCCGGCTACGACTTGCACGTTCTACGGCAAATGTACGACGGCCCGCCCCCTGATACGGACGCGACGTTCATGCACGCTCCAGGTAAGTACTTTTAACCATACTATATATTATGTTTACCCGACTGCATCAGAAGGAGAGTAATGTTTTTCGAGCTAAAAACATTTTCTACGTATGTACCTATGTATGTTTGTATGTGTGCCCATTTCTTTGGCACGCGCTACAGTCCAAACGGCTTTATGAGTCGTGACGTTATACATGTCATTAGAATCGTCTCAGATTGGCAAGTGACTGGAATATGAGTGATAGGAATATGGGTATCAAATGAAAGCTAGTAATAGACCGTTCTGAAAATTATATACTATAACACTTTTACTTGACTATTTTGACAAAAAATCATATAAAACTTTAAATTGAATATATCATTATAAACAAAAACTAACGTTAAAACAGTCGGATTTATTGTTTTCATGTTTTTAACAATGTTTCTGGTTTTTATGATATTGAAATAGCAAATAAGCATGCAGCTCACCTGATGGTAAGTGGCTTGCCCATGGAAACCATCAATCGTAATCAGTCCCAGATAAAAATCCACCTTACCTGGGGTTCGCCACAGATTCGTTGCTATTCCTGAGGACTAAGTTGGAACGCCTCGTATAAATATTTCCAGCGTGAAGCAGTTCGTGCGTTTCGGTGGAAGGGTGTGGTTGCCGGCTCACTTATATATGAGGCGACCTTAATCCTCGGGAGTAGCAACGCATCTGTGATCGACTTCAGATACCCCATTCTATATGAAGTTGCTCACAGGTGTCCATGTGTGGCAGTAACCACTTACCATTATGTGGGCTGCATGCTCGTTTGTTACTTCATACTTATAAAAAAAAGTCTCCCGTACCATACCCATCAGATAATAACACAGCATCGCTTAACACCACTGTTATTAGAAGTATGCGTCGAACTACATAGGGTTCTGAAATACGTCGCATCCAGCTGAATTAAATATCGATATAACATGTATGTTAGAATTAGATCATTAGGTGCCTATATATTGCGGTGGCTGTGCATCTATGCAACGGATAAGCTAATGAGAGCGGTGATTAGCCGACATTATTACAAGCGAGGATTTCTCATTGAGATTCAACAAATTAGATCCTAATGACACTTGTAAAGTGCGTCAATTTTATCAGGTTCAATTATAATACTGTTCATAAATTACTAATTCGAATAATTATTCAGATAAAACTGCGCCCTGTTATAGAACGAATCATAATAAATAATTAACAAATCTACAAACTAACTAACTAAAAACAAACTTTTGTAAGTATTTAAACTAAAATATCGGAAATAATTTTCTATAAGTTATAAAAAATAGGGCGATAGGACAAAAAATATGTTTAGCGAATAGAAATACATGTTTGTCGAGTCGGGAATTGAACTCCGGATCGCAGATCGAAACGTCGAATGGTTAATTGTAACTTCGACCGAATTGTTACGATCTGCTTGTCGAAGATCGACCATATTGTTCTGAAAACGGTTCCAGGTACATTCTAAGGCAGACATTTAACCTACACGTCTAAATGATGAATATAGAATTTCTTCGGGCTCTGGGTGTCTGTATTCTTATTTGTGTGCGTGTCTAAGACATCCACGAGATATGTAATCCTAGTAAAGGTCTATTTTTGAAGGGTTTTTAAATTATTTTTTTAATTGTTTATTTGTCCAGGTGTAGTAGGAGCAGCGCCAGATATATCCGGGTTCCTGGATGACAAGAAATCCGTTTTGGATCGCGATCCCGACATCAATCCATATGACGACGTACGTCATTACGCGTACGAAGGGGACGGCAATACTAGTGGATCGCTCTCTTCGTTGGCGAGTTGTGAGTATCGACTGATAATGTAATTTCATGTACATCAAGAAATAAATGCTAATTGGATCGATATCGAAAAACCAGTTTCCGATAACGATCCATACGATAATATTTTGTGATTAACGATTGGCACAAGATGGGAGGGGAATACAAGTGGCTCGTTCCTATTGCAGGCAAGTGTGAGTTACTTTCACTGTAAAAAAATCGTAGATTTTTTCCAGGATGGTCAAAATTGTTGGATGATGATACTACTTAGTTTGATTCTTATTCATTAAGTTCCATTTTTTTTGTTCATATCTATATTAAATATATGATAATATTATAAAGCAGTAGAGTTTGTTTGGTTGAACGCGCTAATCTCAGGCACTACTGGTTCGAATTGAAAAAATAT
>DWNE01003529.1:0-16543 GCA_018249875.1 Cecropterus toxeus
CAACCACACCCTTCCACCGAAACGCAAGAACTGGTTCACGCTAGAAATAGGTGTGGCGGTGGTACTTCCCCGGTCAAACTACATTGGTTCTACCACCTGTTTAACTAACTTCTATACTAATATATAAAAATATCATGGCGTATGTCTGTTTGTTACTCGATCAGGCAAGAAGCACTGGTCCAATTAACATGTAATTTTGCATGGATGTAGCTTTTTTACCTAGTCAAGTTATGGGCTCCTTTTGACTTCGATATTTTCAAATATTTAGATCCCGTAAGACTTATGTCCCGTAGCGAGGCTCGAGTTCTACAGCTAGTTATTTATAAAAGCAATGTTTTCATCATTATGTAACGTATAAGGGAATGAACATATATTCTCCTTCTTCAAATAAGATTACACTCATATTTGTACTTGGCTTCACATCTATAGCCTGAAGTGACCATTTAACAGATGACCCACTTGATTAAAGGAACGAACGAAAAACAAGAATACAGGAGATGACACATACCTAAAACATCTGGCTCTGTGACAGTTGTATATTCTTTGAACCACGCTAAGCATTTCCTTGTACTGAAGCTAGTTTCTTCCGATTTAGAATGTCGCCGAGAACTGCAAAAACAATAAAGATGCAATTAAGAAAATTATTTATAAAGACAACAAATTAGTAATAGTAACGTCAAGTTGGGTAATTTTGAATGAGTTTCTCAGTTTTTTTTAGATGTAAATGAATGAAATAACCTTCTATGTTTTGTTGAATAATATGTGTCCTATTATACCGAAATATTGAATTTTTAAATTTATTTCCGAGTATTTAGAAAAAGAGTGAAAAAGTGGGTTTTAGAGAGCATTCAAAGTTCTACCTTAAGTTTTGGTTATCTTTGAACTGGACTATTATGATAACTTCAATATCATGGGTAAACTCTTATTCTGAAAAACAAAAATTGAATAACGAAACCAGTTTTATTCAAAGTTACAAGGAAATTCAAGCATAATTATATTCACAGTGCAAGGAAAAATCATTAAGATAAAATTGTCCACCCTAATGATTATTTTTGAAAAATGGAACAATATTACTAATACATTAGGTAGACATTGTGGCTTACTTTGTGTTTACCTGTTATCAAAACTTAATACTACAATGTCCTACATTACAAATCGCTATTTCATATGCTGTATGAAATTATGTGAATAGGATACTTGAGCACTAAAGGCATGAATAAGCACCATTTTTAACTGTATGTTTAGGTTTAAAAAGCATGATTTGAGACATGTATGCATATAAATGCATGCAGTTATAAGCATGGTTTTCAAGAAGATTGTAGACAGGACTCTCATTCTATTTAAAAAAATACTGATGTCCACAGAAGAAATATACATTTTTAGGAACACATTTACTAAGACTCCAATATCCATCAGTCAAAACCGAGATAGACATTTGAAATTTTCACAGGTTATATATTTCTGTAGCCGCTATAAATAAATACAATTGAATAAAAAAGTTATCGAAGGGCTCAACAATAACACACACACAACGATACAACAAACGTGTTTTTTTTTACGTTTTTTATAGATAATGGTATGGAAACTTTTGTGCGTGAATCAGACTTGCACTTGATTGGTTTTTTCATTGCTTATATAACATTGAAGTGAAGTAGCTTTTAATAGTGGAATAGTTACTTGTGTTCTGTTGTGGAGGCACCAGTGTAATACTTATCTCTGTCTACAAAGAAGTGGTGCTGCTGTATTTTAAGGTGAAAAGTGTTGTAAGGGAGACATATTTATCTGAGGCTTTGCAACTTAGTCCTAAAAGTATCTGACATATACAGATATGATGCTATTGTATCGGTCGTCAATCTGTAAAACTCTTAATCTTGAGTTATTTATAAATGTTTATGAGCAGCAACAGTATGTTTAACATATTGCTGCTTGGATTAAATAATAACAGAATTCAAGAATTATATATATAACATCACTATGTTTGTTTGTTTTAAATAGATTGAAATCTCTTTATTTTGCATATTCTTACGGGGGCACTTACAAATTGTCAGTTACAATATTTTTTCTTACACTTACCTTTATTTGTTCTATAATAAACGTGGGTGAAACTACATGGCACAGCTAATTATTATATACTAGTTTAGTTACCTGCTGTTTCTTGAGCGTTTGTGGTGGTGCTGTTCGTCGAGGGAGGTGGCGCCGGGCAGCACGTCGCTGGCGGGCGCGCCGCTGCGCGTGCGTTTGCTGCAGCGGGGCATCGCTCTACCACCCTAAACACAGAGTATAGCGCTCAAGACATGTATTGTCAGTTGTTCTTAGTTGTATCAGAGGTTTGTGGCCAATTGAGGCTGTATATCTATCGTCTGTCATGTGCATTGAGTGTTTATAAGGAGCTGTATATCAGGTTATATATTTAAAGTTCTCACCATATGGCTATCTCACCATTGGCTATGAGTGTAGAAAGCGTCTCATATGTTTGTTCGATCATGTTATGTTAAATTTAAGTTATCGTAGTGGGCGCCAAGTTATTATGTCTGAGGTAAGCTTGCAGCGAAGCTTAATCTAGTGTCATTGATATGCCACTAGAAATCATAGTTTCTAAGGTAGCCAGTTGTAACAATCATTACAAAACTATCACATTTTGGATTATTCTGAAAATTGGCTGAATTTATGTTAAGCCTAACCTTGTTCAATGCAAGTTTGATATGAAAGTCTTACTTGCATATATGGTACAAACAGTAACAGTAAGCAGAAATATTAAATTGAATGTCACATTCTAGTTAAAATAACCATTTTAAAACCTGGTTAGGTTAAACTAATTGAAGTTGAACTGAGGCTGGACTGTATTCACAGTATATCTATTATAGACATTATTTATGACTCACTTTATGAGTGATGGAATTCCATAAGACACCATAATATTTACTGTGTGTGTAATGTTCTCCCTATCAAAGTGAGCAATCATCAAAATAATTTGTATTAAAAGAATATCTTACATAAATCCTTAGACTTTATGATAATGGTATACGGTCTCCAACAAATTTTAAACAAGGATTATCAAACTACATTTTGAATTCTCTGCACAATCATAATTGCAAGGAAACTAAATAACAATTGACAATATACAATGTAAATATGCTATTAGTTACATTGGTCTTTATTTGTAAGATACAGTGAATATGTAGTGTTATGTAATTTTAGCTTTTAAGAAATGTTGAATTGTGACTGACATAAATATATTGATGTCAGTCACTCAGTCATGACTTAGTTTAAACACATTCAATGGCACTGTGATTTTTACGAATGCTTTTCAGATGCCAACATGTTTTATATAAAGCACTATGGTGTGTTACTGACACAGAGGTAGAAATTACAAGAACATGCTGGGTGTGTAGGTGTCAGTGAACGGGTTTATGTTTAATTTAGGCTATTCAATATGGATGCTAATAGAAAAAATCAAGTAAATGACTACTTAATGATCTTATGTTATATTATGTTATATACAACAAATTTTAGTTTAGCTTCTTTTAATATTAGAACGAATATGAACAAATATTTATAGCAGCAGCGTTATGAGCTAAAGAAACAAGAAAAATATTTTTTTATGATATTCATTGACGCGAAAAAATGTACATTTATATATTTACATATATTTAATTAGTTAAGGTGGTGAAATTATTCCACTGACAAACATAACTTGCAACAAAGTGAACACACTGATAGACAAACATTGTTGAAGATCAAAACAAACTAACGTATTAAATATAGTAATGACCACACCAAAACAAATCACATAAGGAAATAAACAGTGAGTAGGTCATGGTTCATCACCACTAACATACCAATTATTGTCAACTCTTAAATTTAACGATTATTATAACAGCACAAATAATCTTCGCAACATTAGGTTATAGCTCGTCTCATACACTCAACACCCACGCCAGGGAATCCTCGGGAACGTACGAGTGAAACCCAAAATTCCCAACGCAATTACGCAAATTCTATTACTTCAAACTTTGCACTTATATCAATATATTGACAAACTTACAATCGGTGGCAGATTCGATATGAAATTTGTGAACCTAAAGGGGTTTTCGTCTCCTATTTTGCGAATTTGCGGAGACAGCTTGACGAAAAAATGTCTTCTTGACAGGTCGATAATAACCTGAAATAGAAAAATCAATGTGGAGAATAATGCGAGGAATGATGCGGCACTGACGACAAATGTAACTCTGTAACCGCATTTATGCTCTAATAGGCGAAAAGTAAAATCGCTAAACATCAAAATGGAACAGTTGCTAAGAGCTAAACAACTCGATATTATCTCGTCTGTAACTATTAGAACACGCGAATTACCGTTTGTAAATTATTAAATTGTGAAGTGTAAACGTCCTTTTAAAGGTTTTTACTTAAAAAACATGTCGTTTATAAGAAATTGTATTATTTCTTTAAAAATAAAGAGCGGTCACAGCGGCTGAGTGCACGAAAACTCAAAACGAAGTTTTTTCTTTTTGCCACAGTCACAGACAACATAATTAGTCGACTTTTGTCATTGCATTGCTTACTCTCCACAGATAAGCTATTTCAGGTGTATTCTTAACCTTTCTTATTTTATTTCATATTTATTAAATTAGCCCATTTATTAATATTCTAGTACATTGATACATTTGAAATTTAATTTAGTTAAATACGTTTCTGACAAGAAATTTCTTTATACATTTTATGTTTTAAACTGACAGTTCAGAAATTTTGGGGTATGGCAATATTTAAATGGCTTAAGCCGTAAATTTCAATTAAATATTTGAAAATAAATTTATATTTCATATTTTACGGTAATAATTTGATCTTCTTTTATAAAAAAAAAACCGTTTTGATTACGATTCAAATATATGTTGCATTTTTAAATGCATGTGGTTTCCCTGAGACCCGGGAATTCCAGTATAATATAATTATAATATAACTAGCTGGACTACCCGTGCTTCGCTACGGGACAGAAAAATAGTCACCTTCTTTTAATAGTGTCAAATATCTAAATCAAAAGTTACCTAAGTTAGTTTTATAGGCTACTGACCAGGTAAATAAGCTACATCCATGCAAAATTGGATGTAAATCTGACCAGTGGTTCTTTCGTGATTGGAAAACAAACATACACACATCATCATATATTTATATATTAGTATTATTGTTAGAGTCATGATTAAATAATGATTATTACTCTGGTTCTAATAAAGGAATAGTAATGTCGCGCCGGTACAAACTAGGCACAAACAGTTTGTACCGGCGCGACATTACTATTGCATATTTTTAGATGAAAAAGTAAGTATACAGTATAAAGTAAGTGGCATAACTAGTTAGACATATGATATGACTCTAGAACACCACTTTGCTCTATTGTCTATAATTTACACAGCGTAAGCAATATAACAAAGTTATGATAGGGGGAAAAACACGGTGAAACCTTTCGTGTAAATAAATACATTGGTACATTGCCATGAATTTGACAAAGCACTGCCGTGCTTTTGAATAAGGTGTTTTTGGTAGTTTTTTCACACATCAGGTTACATTATCGATATTTCACAAATTTTCACTCGGTTCCTTTTTTTTTTCTTATAAAATAATTATAGCCTATGTTCATCAGGGATAATGTAGGATTCCAATGGTAAAAGAGTATTTCAAATCGGTCCAGTAGTTTCGGAGCCTATTCAATTCAAACAAACAAATAATCTAATCTTTGAATTCCGAATGAAATACCCATTTTTATGCACTTATTATTTTTATAACACACAGTACAATTAAAACAAATTAGTAACAAAAAAATATACCTACCTCTATTTTAGTCGCCATTCATTTGAAATTTAAGCAAAGGAAAAATATTCTACCGTCCCCAAGACGTGAAGCCGTTTTACCCGCGCAATCTATGTCACTGCGCTTATTCTAAAATAGTATACCATAATAATTGCCGCCCCTAAGATCTGCCGCCCTAGGCTCTCGCCTACTCAGCCTTAATCTGCCACTGGTGCTATCGATTAGTATCGATAGAGTTCAGGCAGGATTCTTAACCTATATGAGATTGATTGTAGCAATTACTAGTTTACTACTTACATTTACAATGTATCCAAACAAGGATCTTGTTTAGTGAAATGTAAACAAGACAACTTTTATTGTTAATATAAAAAACAAGATGGTTAAAAAAATTATTGTAGGTACAAAGAAAAAAACAATTGAGTTTTTTTGCTGAATTTTCTTAGTTGTAGTCGTGTTCCGAACCACTCGTAGTACAAAGAAAATTATAACTGAATATTCGTATTTTCGTAGACCTATATGAAAAATATAAAGATATTTCATTTCATATCACATTAAAAGGTATAAAGTTAAATGTATAGGTACAGATACAGAATAAGTTTGAAGCAAAATGACATGATTTGCAACGTTACACTGTGGAAGGGTAAATTCAAATATCAGGTTCTCGAATTTTCGATGTCATAGGGGTATTATAAATTTCTTATGGTTCGATTTAAAGGTGCAAGGAAATATTATGATCAAGTATCACCATGAGAGTATTCTGTTTTTAGACACGTAAAGTTTGCTAAGCTATTTTTGGCATAGTGTTTTGGCATAGTATATTTAACATTATGATCAAAAAATTGGTTTTAAGCAGTCGGTTTTTTTTGTAATGTTTTACCTATGTAAATATTTTTGTTGGCTAATTTCGGGGTCGCGTAATAATTTTGAGGGTAGTCCAGCTTTTTTTCACCGATATTTATGTGAAATCTGAAAGAAAAGTTGACTGCGAAAAGAATACGATTTGGATAGATTAGATAATTATTGCGGGTGTGTAATGTTTCTATTCCTCAGTATGTGGTTTTGATGCAGCTAAGTAGACTTTTTATCGTCATCACATTGTTTAAATGCTTTAAACGCTTTCTACTTTCATAGCCCCACAGGATTTTCTCCTGTGTCGTGGGTGCCATGGACACGCAAAGACGAATACACAAATACCGAGACCCAGAACAGAAATCTAAACTCATCATTAATATTTCTGTCTGGCCGGGGATTGATTCCGGGACCCCATTGCGTGTCAGACCGGTATGGTGACTGCTCCACCACGCTGGTCGTCAATGTTTGTATATAGGATTGCTTGGGGGTTGATTTGGGGTATTCTTACTGTACATTTTATGAGAACAATAAAGTGCGCGAAAATACTTTATTTTGTATGAATTTCGATGGATTGAAATGTTAGCTCGGCAGCATTTTTGGGTAATGCAAACATTTTATTACAAGGTTTCTACAGTCACCTTACATAGAGACTGATGGAACGTTAAAGATGTCAACCTTTTTTTGTAGAGACACAAGTGTCAGAGATTGTTTATCCTCAAGCTCCATCCTAAAAAATGTCTCGGATTAGAAATTACCAACTAATAATATATTGAAAATACGTACTTTTTTTGGGTTCCGTACCGAAAGCGTAAAAACGAGACCCAATTACTAAGACTCCGCTCTTCATCTGTCTGTTACCAGGCTGTATCTCACGAACTGAAATTTTCACATATGATGCATTTTTGATTTTCACTTGGTCAGTTATTTTCTACGTTTTATATGGACTTTAACATCTTAAACAAAGGATGGCAGCCTTATTCACATATCATAATAATATTTTGTCGCTTCATTTATAACTTTCCTTAATTAACAGGCATCTTCAATAAGCGAATTATCTTATTTCTTAGTAACAAAAGCGGGTGAACAAAACAACTTATCGTTTAAATGAGGGCATAGTTTAGAGCGACGCTCGACCCTCGAGCCCTCAGGCCCTCTCCCTCCGTACCTACATTTAGTGAATACATTATAGATCGCGTCCGAAGCTCCCTAGGAATTAAATGGTATTCTATAAGCCTGTTTCAATAGGAATCGGTAACCAGAATCGTTTTATATAGGAGTAGATTTGTGAGTAATTTGATTACTTGCAAGGGATTAATCTAAAAACTAACATTGTTAAAAATAGTAAAACAAAAATTCCCGACTGCGTAAGATGATTTTTTGTTCATAACGATATATCTAATTTAACGCTTAGAGTTTTTGACAAAATAGTCAAGTAAAAGTACCTAGTTACCTACTATAATTCTTATATTTTTAGAACAGTCTATTTACTAGCTTTCATTTGCTATTCATATTGTCGCGATTAAAAAAAGTTCCTCCTCCCCTCTTATTCCTCTATTTGTAGGCGTCATTTAAAAATATATATATACCCTATGTTACTTTGCAAACTGAGAGAGACAGAGAGAGAGTCGGTGCTAATGATATTTCATACGTAACAAACCGCCAAGCCGTTTGAGATTTAGCGCGTGCCAAAGAAATGGATACAAACGAACATACATACGCACATACATACCCTCGAAAAACATTACCCTTTGTAACGCAGTCGAATAAAAAGGTTTGTTCTTTAATTTCTATGTTTGTTTAAACGCGCTAATGTATTACAGTGTCTAGTTTGATTTATTTTTTAAAAGTAAACAAACGAGCGTTACGTCCACCTGATGCAAGCGACCATTGCTACCCATGGAAATCTGTAATTACCCCCAGAAAAGATCAGCGTCTTTCCTGACGTTTCGCAGATGCGTTCCTACCAATGAGGACTGAGGTGAAACGTTAACAAAAACAACAGCGCTTAGAACTGCTGTTATTAGGCAGAAATTGGTGTGGCGATGGTGCTTCAGGAGTCGAACCACAAAAGGTTCTACCACTGACGATTTTAATATATCTTCTTGAATTTGACAGGTCATTTACCGATAATGGTTTTAATCTTTAATGTTATCAAATTAAATTTTACGTATATCACTACCTTTATTTTTGTTTTCTGGATTGAAGGATTGTGGCAACGGAGATACACTTAAACGAGACGTTTCAATTTATTCTTCAGGGGTTGCGACATATATGTAGCCTAAGTTAGGTGCCTAATCCGATCAATATTTAAGCGATTACAGATTTTCATGGGTTGTAGTGTACAAATAATGTAAGGCGGACTAAGTGCTCGTTTAGAATTTGCAAGTGCCGTGTAGGCTTTCTCTTGTCTTTCCTGTCTTTTTCATATCTTTTTACTCGACGCGTCAGAATAAGGGTAGTGTTTTTCGAGCGTATGTATGAATGTTTGTTTGTATATCTATTTCTTTGACACGCGGTACGTCCCAAACGGCTTGATGGATTGTGACGTATGACATATCATTAGAATCATCTCAGTTTGTACAGTGGCATAGGATATATAAATTTTTAAAAAGGCGCCTACAAATTGGGAATAGAGGAGGGTGGGACTTATTTATTATAGCAACAATATGGGTATAAAATTAAAGCTAGTAAATAGACTATTCTAAAAACATATGTATTATAGTTTTATTACTTGATTATTTTGATGAAAATTCATATAAAGCATTAAATTAAATATATCATTATGAACAGAATCATTTGTTTCAATATTTTACTAGTTTTTCATTGCATATAGATGTTTTATGCAGTTTACATGTGTAGGGAATGAGCATTAGCATATTCATTAAAATAAAAATATATATCTTTTCATATCTGTTATAAAATGAGGCAGAAGTGTGGTGATGTCAGCTTAATGGACCAGAAAGAGTTGTACTAACTTTAAAGTATTAAATATCATGTAACATTTCTGACGATTACAAATTTCCATGGGTCGCAGTGACGATTTCATACAATAAGACTAATTGGTTGAACCATACATTCATTAAGAATTTATTTTATGAAATGAAAGTGCGTGTTTACACGATATAAGTGTAATGATCATTTTTTAATCCACTTTAAACAGAGGGCTTGGTAGTGCCGCCCTTCGGTTGGCTGCGACTCTCCTCTCCTTGAAATTAGGGGAAAGTCGTTAAGTGTCTGCAAAGTTATTGTTAATTTTTTATCCAATACTTTGATTTTCATGAGTATAAATAGCAGAAAAGTATTTCTTTTTATAAAATATCCGTCGCAGTGGTGGAAATTAGATGATAATTTAAGGGAAATAAGTACTATATTTCATACTAATATTATAAATGCGAAAGTTTGTGAAGTAGTATGTGCATTTTTACTCTTTCACGCATAAACAGCAAATTCAATCGAGGAAGTACTACAGACACACCTTTCTAGAGTGAAGCAGTTCTTGCGTTTCGGTGGAAGGGTGTGGTTGCCGGATATGAGGCATATGAGGCGACCATTTCAGTCCTCAGGAGTAGCAACGCATCTGTGATCAACTTCACATTGAACCCCAGTTCTATGTGAAGTTGCTTACAGAGGTCCATGGGCGGAAGTTACCATTTACCATCAGGTGGACTGCATGCTCGTTTGCTACTTCATTCTTAAGAAAAACAATGGAAAACGGGTAAAATTTGTCACACAAATAGTTTATGGCCTAGATTAACACATATGATGCTTTTTATCATAGTACATGACCCGAGCGTGTAGAACCGTCGGAAATTCTCGATATTTTACCTATATTTTATCATTGATACCATACAAAATACTCAAACAGTTTTTTATGTATGTTATGCTTTTGTAAGTTATTTGTCTATGCAGTAATTTTCGAGTTATTATGAATGTTTGAAATACAACAGGTGAAGTGAGATTTCATTGACTACGCTGCATTTAGAGCTTACATATATAGTTTTGCGACTTTCTATACAAATCCACTCTAAGATAAAGAGTTTAGGGTGCCATAGACATAAAAAGAGAAGTAGATGAATCTGGATTGAGAACAAAAATTATAAACTAATTATTATTTGGATAACTGTCTGGCCGCTCTATTCCTAGGCTCGTGACTGTGTTGTAAATAACACCTAAAGTTTAAGCCCTGATTCATATACGTGTTAAATATTAGGTGTAGCTTAACAGTAATGTTCATACATTAGTGTTTGTAACTACACTTTACATATCCGCCAAAATGTTCATTTAATTGTAGGACCGTGAGACAAAACGCAACGCAGCACATTGCATATTGCACATGTTACAACATCGGTATGGGTTTGTAGCTGCATGACCATAATTTGGCGTAAACTTAATAATGTGAGGTCGTTCATTACGCGGTGCGCTCGTAACTGAACGAAAATGTTGTATGACGCGTCGCTCGCTCCCATTCAGTCGGCCGTCTGTCACACCCCCGCACACCCTAAACACCCCCAGTAGAGTTTTACGGACCCCTCGTAGCACCCAAGTCTCAGTTTGCCTTCTACTCCCACAGAGGGCATACGCGTCGGGCGCAAGTGGAACCCAATAACCACGCGCTTACTTCCGAAATAGTGCAATAACAAACTATTCGAATTTCGATTTGTGTTCATTGTTATTTTTTTTTGTAAGATTTTCCTGTGTCAGTTTTCGGTTTAGTGTTGCCATATAATTTTAATTGGATTTGTTTAGGCAGTGATAGTGGAGATTTGGACGTCCGCATTTAGCAAACTTACGTAAGTGTATTTACTGCAATGCGATGGTTGTTTTAATAATGTGTAAAAATATATTTTTAACATACGTTTTTTTAGTAAATTTCCGAACAATATTTGTACGGTCGCTCGTTAATTACGTGCCGGGTTTTTGGCGTGAAAACTCCAGCTGCCGTTTGTTTGACGAATAATTGAGTCGGCGCCGTGTATTTATTTTTTTAATCATTTGTGTCACCTCTATTGATTGAAAATATTTTTATGAGATTTGTAAAAAATGTTTGAACACTTTGATTATACGGAAATATATGTTTTCTCGTTTTATTTCAAAAATCACTTTTAGTTTGATTTTCCTTCATGCCTTTATCATTCATCACAATTAACTTTTTTTCATCCTTATGTACTGTCGAGTTTAATTTGCCAAATAGAATTCTCAAATTACGACATCTAAGTGGTCCTTAATTTTCCTGAAAGAGACTTATTCCTCCTCTTTTTAATTTAGATATTTTGAGGACGTTAAAATAAAGTGGTCAAGTGCGATTTGAGTACAATTAATGTTTCGAAACATTGCCGAATTACTTTTTTTTTAATTAGAACAATAATGTACTTATTTTCCGAATTACTTATTTACCTTGCTAATACCTTTACAGCAGGCAAAGTCAGTTTAAATAATATCGAATCAAACAATTTTAATGTGATACTCATATTTTCTAACATTCAGAAAACGTCGTTCTCATTGTCGTTCATCTGACTTCACTCTGTCTGGCGCGGATCGGGCTGTCCTAGAATTGGTATTCCTGGTTTAAAGATAAAAAAAAATAAAAATAGAAAAAGCCTCGTACTACTCTATACTATGAAGTTTTTCTAAAAAAGAAAGATTTGAAGAAGAATTGAAACATCAAATCATCTAATTTTTTTTTTATACTTCCGTCCTTTAGCCTCTTAGCCTCATCATGTGTGATCTTTTAGCATTAGTCTTCACAGTGCACGCATAGCATGCTTGTTCTTGTGCGTATTGACAGGAAGATAAATTGCTGCCAATCTCCTTAATCTTCTCTTAGTCTATGAAGTACCACTTCCTTGGATAGGAGTCCAAGACCAACACCGCACCACACATCAATTTCGTTTATACACACCATTTATTTTTAAACACGTAAAAAATGTTTGAATAAATATGAATAATATTTGAATAGAGAATGCCGACAGGCATTAAGTCTACCCTACTGTATCTTTTATTTTTATAAAGGTGCAATAAATACATATTTAATAAACATTATTTAACATTTTAATAATATAATTTTGTCTAATATCAGGTTTGGGTACTTAATTGATTTTTCACTATTCACGTTATTTACTTTGCTACAGATATTCAAGTTATAATTCAAATCAGTAAACTTTTTGTTTTAATATTGAAGTATCAAACGAGCATACAGTTCACCTGACGGTAAGTGGTTCTGCCGCTTATAGACATCTGCAATCTAGCCCTGATAAGATCAGTGTGTTATCTGAGGTTGGCCACAGATGCGTTGCTCCTGAGGAGTAAGTTGGGACGCGTCGGATTGGTTTGCCCCCTTACAACTCCCTTTAGACCAAAAAACGGTAGTTACCTTAGGTAACTGGTAACGGTATGGTAAGGGAGACCAATACATCCGATGTTTACCTATTTCTAAAATAGGTAAGCGTCGGATATGTTGGTCTCCCTTAACATACCGATTTCTAAAATAGGTAAGCGTCGGATATGTTTGTCTCCCTTAACATACTGTTCATACCAAAAAACATAAGCGCCTTAGCACTTATATTTTATTAGACAGAAATAGGTATGGCTGTGCAGCTATCGAAGTCGAAACACAAGGGGCTCTACCATTTTCATATTTTTACAATATAACGCAGATTCATTTATAACTAGTTAGTTTTCCGTCAAATTGATCGAAATTCGACTGTTATTAAACTAAATAAAAACTGTTTTGATATTCACCATAGTGAACCTATAGTTCTCAATTCGAGCACATTGTAATTTAGTATTAATAACGTACATACCTCAAAAATAGTCCTCCGAAAAGCTTTTATGTATATTCTTCATCTACGAATTAGTTTTCCAGTTCGAAACAACGCCATTGTAGAGAAATGAGATTTATTTTACTAAGCTACATTTAAAACCAATCGCGTGCTTTGCCATAGAAATCTGACATTGTAGACGTGAAGTGTTTTATATTGTCATTAATACGAACAATAATTTGATTTTTAGTCAACTGCATCAGAAGAAGGGTAATGTAATTCGAACATATGTAATATGTATGTTTGTTTGTTTGTATGCGTGTCCATTTCTGACACGAGCTACAGTCCAAAGCTAGTTTGTTTTCAGAAAACGCAAGATTTTTTTTAAGTCACCAAATTTCGAACTACGGGCGCAGGTGGTCTTGCTTTACGTACTAATATAATTACGTAGGTAAGGTTTTTCATTTATTTCTATTTCATGAGTCTCTTCGATGACTGGATAATAATTAAACTGTCTACTGCCGAAATTGTGTAGTTAAGAATGTTATTATCGTCCATTGTTTACTGTGCTCGTCTATTTTAATTTATGTTTTGTTGACTGTAGCCTCTTAACAAAGAAATCAAATCCGTTTTATTTTTTTAATCAAAAATTTCATTTTGAGCGTAGGTACAGTTTTTTGCTTTGCAGGAATTCCAAATAATATTGGGCAAAATTGTAGCATAATTGCTTTCTAATCAAGTTAACTAATCTCCTACATTACTGATATGACTTATTAACACATATAGGTAGGTATCAAATAAATAATAACTTTTTGTTTAATCCATGTATAATGACATTTCCTTTATAGTCGCATTTCAAACATATTTTCTTTAACGGGTACAAAGGCAAAGGCAAAAAGTATTGCAGATGAAATGGAATTTCATCTGCAATATTTTAGTCTATTCATTGCTATTGTTAATTTGTCCCTACGTAAGCTTATATTTTTGATATTTTCTATCTTTAGCATCAAAGGCCTTTTTCGAAGTAACCCTACATATGATGCTAGAGCCAATATGCTTGGAAGAGGTATCGTTGCTACTTCTGTTTCTTGTAAGCAGTTGTTGTCATTTTGTAAATGCCGAGTACCATACTCAGTGACCATCTTAGCCCTAAGAGGCAACAGATCTGTGACCGACTTCAGGCAAAATCCTTCGTTCTAGATAGAAGTCAATAGTTCGGATCTATGGAGCTTTTCAAGTTAAATACTTAGTAAACTCAAAGTAATTATATGTAGAAGTTAAGCTATTTTGGCCTTCAGTGATTGTAAAGTATTGTCGATCGATAAAGTAGGTCTCTTGTTATCTTGTATCAAAAGGCAACGGCCACTTAACATCGGATGGCATCCACTCCCATTTTCTATGTGAATAACATCTAATAGCGACTAGCGTAGTGGGACAAGTATGGTTCGACCGGGAAGTACCACCGCCACACGCTATTTCTAGCGTAAAACAGTACTTGAGTTTCGCTGGAAGGCTTCCCGGTCACTTTCATACGAGGCGACCATAATAATCCCTGGAAGAAACAACGCATCTCTAATAGACTTCAGATAGAACTCTTGTTTTATATAAAGTTGATTATAAATGCCCATGGTCGACCATAATACTATACCATCCTGCGGATTGCATGCTCGATTGCTGCCTTAATAGTATAAAAAGAATTTTGTATTTCCGCAAACTAAAAAAGTAACGTCCAATGCGCCAAAACTAAAACGAAGTAATGCAGCTGTTGTACCGGTCTGCGGTGTGATATTTCGCGGTTAGTCCACAAGATTGCGAGATAATATGATGTAATAAATGATACGTGGTAATGTGAGAACTAGGATACAGGTCAGATATTGTGTAGAACAAGTAGAACCGATAAACTGGTACAATACGACGTACAAAACGTCCAATTTATTTCAATCCAATGCTGATTTAGGAAATTAATTTATATTGGTACACACCTAACATACATACACGTAGGTAAGGGAGGGAACTATGTATATTCCTTGAGGTTTGTCCCAGATACATTGTTACTCGGTAAGACTAAGTTGGAGCGATTTAAGTTTCTCTACTACATAGTTACATATAATTTGTAGGAACATAACAGATACCTTCTAATGTAAAGCAAGTAAGTAGTCTACATGCCAAAATGATGGCATTGGACAATTTCATGTTGATTATTTTCCATTATTGATTGTGGTTTGCTATTTATCGATTGATGTCAATTTGTGATTTTCTTACATGACCTATCAGGTGTTTAAGTGTGTATTTTGTGCTGATTATATACACTTGACAAAGTATTAAAAGTCGAGCACTTCGTTAAAACTTATCTCTATTAAATGTAAAGGATGTACTTAGATTTCCCATATTTCCCAATTTTGTTGATTTTCGTCATATGTATTTCCATTGGCGATGTCGTCACGCCTCGATTAGCCGTGGACGGTTTAAATAACAAAAATCTAAGCTGATAAGCTTTTGGCGGCTTGCGTGTGCCCTTCAAACCAGGCAGCGACCTCTTAAAGCTTTGCGTGTTAGATTTGTTTTATTCCGGGAACAAAAAGCAACCGTCGTGTTCATTACACCGAATGTTTTAAGGGGTTAAGGGATTTTAATGAAGCGCTGTGAATCAAGGGCTGTGAGTGCGAAAAGGGATCAAGGTAAGCAAGTCTGGGGAGTCTGCACGGGAGCCTGCGATGAGGGTTCAGGGTTTGTTAGACTATAGGTAGGTATTGTCCTGTTTTAATCTTCTGTATGGCTTTCAAACCTCCGTGGGTGCATAAGGAAAATGAAGATAGGTCCCTATGTCACCAAATAATAGAAAGAGCGTTAATGAACACAGTATTACCTGCAATTATTTCATTCAAAAGTGGTATTATTCAATTTTGTTCTAACATCGTAGTATTTACTCCTTTATTTATTTTTGTTACCTTATGAACATAGGCATAGATAGCCATACCATATATACCTATGTTCCTTACTCACCGTGTTAAGGGTAGAGTTCAACAGCGGCGTTCCGCAAAAAAGTCGCCAGTGACCTTCGATCAAATATGTACTAGATTAAGCGTTGCATACAAATACAGCTCAAAAAAATGGCAGGAATTTGCTATACT
>DWNE01003530.1:0-16542 GCA_018249875.1 Cecropterus toxeus
ATTTACTAGCTTTTAATGTGGGTAACACTGTCATCATCAGTCCACCTGATGGTAAATGGTTACAGGCCCTCTATGGACATCTATAAATAACTTCATTTAGAACAGGGGTTCTACGTGAACTCCGTCACAAATACGTTGCTACTCCTGAACACTAAGATGGTCGCCTCATATATAAGTCAACAGGCAAGCACACCCTTCCACCGAAAAGCAAAAAATGCTTCATGCTAGAAATAGATTTGGCGGTGGTACCTCCCCGACTAAATATTTACTAGTTATTTATTCGTTTTTTTTACAATATGGAAATAACAAACAAGCATGCCGTCTACCTAATGGTAAGTGGCCACTGCCGCCCATGGATACCTGTAACCCAACCCAGTTCAGATGTCTTACCTTGGGCTAACCATAGATGTATTGCTTCATCTAAGGACTTAGTTCGAACTGCCTACCTTAGTCTACCTTACCACAAACTCAGCAGCGCATAATACCGCTATTATTAGGCAGAAATAAGTGTGGTGGTTGTGAAATTTTCCGTCAACAATCCACCTCTAAAACATTCTACCATCTGATAAAAGCTGATAAAAGAATATCATCTTAATACTCGTTTGACGCTGCAAGCGTCAGGATTAAGCGCAATTGACAAGCGCTACAATTTACAGGTAATAATAATAATAATCTTTATTTTCGTTACAGCCTTAAGTTACAATTATAAGTAATGTGGAGATGATCTAAATTTAGCTTAGGATGTACTTTTAATTAACAAAAAATATATAAAGGTAAAGTGGCATTATAAGACCAGACACATTTGTGTATAACTCTTGATTTTTAGCGAATTACGGTTGAAGTGATTTTGTGAGCCTTCGGTAAATATTATCATGTTTTTCAGTTACGGGATTTAAAGCTTATTACTAATACAACTACAACTAGCTTTTATTTGATACCCATGTTGTCATGATATTTTTTTTTATATTTAAACCTAAAGAATACGGGATAACTGTGGAGGAAAGATGACGTTGGCACAAGATCAAAAAGTTCCGTGGAACACTCACCATTGTAAAGCCGGAAGAACACGCAAAAGGAGCCTATGTCCCTTCGTAAGCTTAAAGGCTCTAACCGGTTAGTGATCCTTGGGTCGTTGACGGAGTTGGCGTTTCTGCACGGGGTCGAATGGGTTAAGCTGGTATTGTAGCGCTCCAGCCCACAGATGCGAGCGGTACTCCATGTGAGGCCTCACTTGTGCTTTATAAAGCATAGCGAGTTGCCTCCTAGTGAAGTACTGCCTGGCTCTGCTGAGAACACCCAGTTTTTTGGATGCCATCTTGGCTTTCCCTTCCAAATGACTCCGGTACTGCACATCACTCGAAATGTGCGGTAACGCCCAGGATCACCACGCTTTTATCAATGGTGAGCGAATTTCCCTGAAACTTTAGGCTCTATTTTTCATTATATAGCCTATGTCACTCTGTAAATTAAGACAATTCTAATGATATATCAAATGTCACATTCGGTCAAGCTCTTTAGGCTGTAGCGCATTGCAAAGAAATTGACATACATAACATTTGTTTGAAAAATACCCTACTTCTGATGCATTTGGGTAAAAAGGTATGCAAGCGCATCAAAGTTATGTTATATATATTACGTATTTCGTTCAGCGAAATACCTCAACAGTTCCTACGAACGGTAAGTAATATAAATTTTTACGAAACTTAAAGCAATATCTGACTTTCCAATTGTAATAAACGCGAACTAGGTTATCTTGCCCCGTAAAAAATTCCCAGAAGCAGAAAACAAAAGCAAGTACGAAACCAACTTCTAGTTTTAATAAACTTGACTTCGCACGAAAGTTTGTGGCACTGAAATTCATATCAAATGTACAAAGAATTTATTTATGCTCATTTGCACTGCTTTACGGCGAATAAACATCGTGAGGAAACCTGCACATCTGAGAGTTCTCTAAAAAAAGCTTTCAAAGGTGTGTGAAGTCTACCAATTCGCACTTGGCCAGCACGGTTGGCCTGGTTTGGCCTGAAAGTCTCATTCTGAGAGAAGACCCGTGCCCAGCAGTGGGACAATAATGGACGACTATGATGATGACGATGTACAGAGATGTCTCTGTAGGAGTACGGTACCCTTATTACAAACTAGCTGAAGTACCAACCCGTGCTTCGTTATGGGACATAAAAATAGGCCATCTTTAAATAGTGTAAAATTATGAAATCAAAAGTTGACCAGGTATTTACCTGGTCAACTTTTGATTTGCAACAAGTTACATTCGTGCAAAGTTTCATACAAATCGGACCAGTTGTTCTTGTGCAATAGAGTAATGATCAGACACACTAACACGCACCATCGCATTTCTATGTATTAGTAGTTAGATTAATTATGTTCCCTGAAAAATTTTGTTATGTGTTTGCCAATTATTATTATTTTGAGATACATTACAGGAAATAGATGTAAACGAAAACAAAAACGTGAAGTGTACATTCTCCTGTGTCGTGGGTGCCATGGACACACAAAGACGAATACACAAACACCCAGACTCAGAACAGAAATCTGAACTTATAATTCTTATTTCTGTCTGGCCGAGGCTCGAACCCGGAACCACTGCGCGTCAAACCGGTATGGTGACCGCTCGGCCACGCGGGCTGTTGGTGGACTGCATCCTCGTTTGCTACTTCATATTTAAAAAATAAATAAAAAATTGCAATTTTATATACACTTCAGACGACTCCGTTACAATTTCGTAAAAACATAGATAAATAATGTATAGTAAAATAATGTGAAATTCCGGTCCAGAGGCACGATTCCTTACGGCGAATGATTTAAAGGTTCATAATAATGTTGCGTTAAGAAAAATAATGAAGTCGTTTATATGTGCGAACACGGAGGCACGTGAGGAGAATTTATTAACTACCGACATTTTGGTACACGAGGACTTTTGTATTGACGGTATTTCATGTTTTTACTCGACGGCATCAGAAGGTGGGTAATGTTTTTCGAGCGTACGTATGTTTGTATGTACATACTCGTATGTATGTTAATTTATGTGGCACGCATTTAACATTACATTGCTTATATTATAAATAAGACGATTGTACATCCTTACTACCATCTTAATTATGTGAGTTTGTGTTCGGATTTCGCAGATTTTTGGGCTACAGTTAGTTCATGACCTATATTAACACATGGGATACCGTAATAAACGTGACCATAGCAGACAAAGCCGCGGGAATTCGCTAGTAAGGAATATGTTTACCTGGCTCTATGTCCTGAACGCCATGGCCAGTACTTGCAACGCATGAGCGGCGAACGACGGCGTCCAATTCACATCCTTCCACGAACCACCTGCAGACAGACAATGATTTTACCTATTTGATAGTGACAAACATTTTTAATAAATGGTAATTCGTCGTTTTCAGTGTGAGAAAGGTTAAGGCTATCCCACCAGGTTGGCTAAGTGTCTGTTGGCTAAGAATTATCAAGCTTGAAGATTTTACCAGGTGGTAGCTAATGTAGCTCGTCCAGGAAAGTCACATCGCTACGCCTATTTCTAGGAAGAAGCATTTCAGTGTAAAATTGTGGTTACCGGCTCACTTATTTTCGAGGCAACCATCTTAGTCCTCGAGAGTAGCAACGCATTTATGATTGACGATGGATGAAGCCTGTTCACTATGAAGTAGTTAACAGATCCATGGGGGGCAGTAACCACTTACCATCTCAGGTGGACTACATTCTCTTTTGTTATTTCACTAGTTAAAATATATTGTAGCAATGTTTTCGTTTGTCGAAGCAAATAATAGAAGCAATAATATTCGAACCTCGACCCTGTCGCTTGGTTTCAACCAAGCTCTTTTATTTCCAATGGAATCAAAACAATATACCTATTCTATCAAGCTCATATAAATTTAACCATATAGACGCTGGCCAAAAAAACAACAATTTTTCTCCACCATCCGCAATAAATACACGCCTTTCAACTCCCTGCGGCTTCAATACCCATTAGTTGATTGCTGGACAGCCTTCGCATCGAGATAAGTAAGGCCCAGTTTATTAAGCACTTTAATGGACTCTCCACTTTGTACTGATTGAATATGTAGCGTTGAATGCTGTTACTATGAGCTGCAGTTTCTTCGCGGAAATAGTTCTTCTTGTTTTGGAAAAATACTCAGGTCCAAAGCAATTTGAAGTTACTTATTTGATGTGTGGCTTATTTAGGACCCCCGTGGCAGAGCGGTCACCATTCTGGTCTGACGCGCAGTGGGTTCCGGGTTCGAACCCCGGCCAGACAAACATCTGAATGTTCAATTTAAATGTCCGTTCTGGGTCTGAGTGTTTGTGATTTCGCCTTTGTGTGTTTACACGACACATAAGAAAATCCTAGTGTGGGGTGTAAAAAGCGTCTTATTATATGTGCTTAGCCAAGGCCTGCACCCGAAGCGTTTTAAATTGTATCTACAACAGCCGCCTCGCGATCGTAATATTCATTAATGCAAAAATACTCACAGCCAGACAACTATTTAAATTAATTAATGCTTTAAATCTACTTTTTCTCCGTGATCTTCATGATTCAAGTGACTAATATTATTTAACATATGGATTTTTAATAAGTATTTAATACAATAACTAACTTATTTTTGAACACCAATAAGTCATGGATAAAATTAATAATAAATTAATTTATTCATTTTGTTATTAAAATTGTTAACGCAGCATAAAATGATAGGCAATTTCGGAACTTCGTAACGTATTTGTATTACGTAATTTGTATTAATGCAAACCAACTTAATTCACTTCTAAATCCCCTAAAACTTTGAAAAATAAGGCGATTTTTCCGACCGATGGTCTGTGCCCCAAGTACGAGTTTGTTACGTTTCCTCAAACGATCATTGTTACGTGTTCACCCATAGATAACAATAAAAAATAAGAAATAATGTATATTACATGTTTATGTTTTCGATTTTGTTTATAAATTGCAATGTTTTGTTATGATGGGCAAAAACCTAAACCGTGATAATTTTGAAAAACGATACGAAACCCATACTAAGGGCACTGTTTTTAAAACTTTCACCGATTTTAATCATAAGAGAGATCAAACGCCACTAGGCACAAAGTGGCACTTGACACAAAAACATCAAAGCTTTGTGAGCGCTTGCACGAGTGCTTGATTGGTTGCTAATAATTTGTGCTTTTAAATATGCTTGCCAATATTTTATACGCGAAAATTTCAAACAAACTGCTGTTTTTCTTTATCTAATACTCGAATATTATTTTTTTAGTTTGTAGAACGACGACCTGCTTGAAGCAGAGTTTACCATACCGGTCTGATACGCAGTGGGTTCCGGGTTTGATCCCCGACCAGTCAGACATCTGAATGATAAATTTAGATTCTGTTCCGGGTGAGGGTGTCTATGTATTCGTGTTTGTGTGTCAATGGTACCCATGATAGAGACGAAACTCCTAGTGTGCGGCGACCATCATAAACCCCGGGAGGAACAACTCATCTGTGATCGATTTTAAATAGAACCACTGTTTTATATATATATTTTATATAAGAATGAAGTAGCAAATGAGCATGCAGTCCACCTGATGGTTACTGCTGCCCATAGTAAGGAACTTCCTATAGAACAGGGGAAGTCTGAAGTCGATCACAGATGCGTTGCTATTCTTGAAGACTAAGATGATCGCCCCATATATAAATGAGCCGGCAACCCGACCCTTCCACCAAAACGCAAGAACTGCTTTACGCTAGAAATAGGTATGTATATGAAGTAGATTACAGGTCCATAGACGGCAGTAGCCACTTACCATCAAATGGACTGCTAGCTCGTTTGTTATTTTAATCTAATAAAAAATACTACCAGTAATTTCAGTACTAATACTAATCTAGTAATCTTAGTACTAGAAATTTTTATAATGATCAGTTAAAACTGAAATTATCCAGTAAAATCAAAGAAAAGGAAGTGTAACTCGTACACAGGGCAGTAAAACCAAACGAACTAATCTATATTTTTAGTATCTTAACGGTAGTAAAACTACTTATTGCCCGGGAAGTAGTAAAACATGAGGAGCTGTAAAACTTTTGAAATAAATAAAACTTTAAGTTTTACTCCGATACTCGTTTTACGAGCGAAGTGCAGTTCTGCGAATTGATTTAGGTTATCGTTTCGAACGAAATGAGAGTCTAATATTAAATTTTAGATATTTTTAAATACAGGATAAAGTTAAGTTAAATTTACAGACAAGAAAATGAGAACTAAATGTAAATATAAATATACAAATTATAATTATAATTAAAATTAAAAACTATACATAAAATAAATGGGCAAAATCGCTGCCTCCTGGAAGTGTACCCAAGACACTGGCAGCATTACCTCACTGAATTGCCAAACTTATTTGTTGGCCGAGGTCAGCTCCAGCTCATGGGTCACCAGAGGCGTCGATCAGGCGCGAAAAAAAATCTTTATATAAATGTTTCACGTCTGGCCCCCACGGTCAATCGTCTCGACTGCAAATGGCACAAACGTGTAGTCCTGAGAAATGGCTGCATATTTGCGCCACTTCACAGCACGCATATTTTTATAATAAGGAAGTAGCAAACGAGCATGCAGTCAGATGATAAGTGGCAACTGGCGTGCATGGACATGGAAAGTCTTAGGTTGATCACAGATGCGTTGCTACCCCTGAGGACTAAGTTGGAACGCCTCGGATAAGTATGACTCCTTTAGCACACTTCTTAGACCATAACACAGCAACGCTTAACACTGCTGATATAACAGAAATAGGGGTGGCAGTTCCTCCAGATGATTCTAGACGATTCTAGTGGAGGACGGTTAGATAACCATTTTACCTTGATAGCAAATGCTCCTTTGCTATCAAGGTAAAATGGTTATCTAACCGTCCTGGTCAGTTATTCGCCCATGGACATTTGTAACTCACATATAGACCAGGGTTTCTATATGAAATTACCGACGGATGCATTTGTGATGGGTGATGGTGATATGTAGTACATGAGCAACTAAACGATACTATTATAAATGTTGTTTTGATTTTTGTAAAAACCTATATAAAAAAAACCGACTTCCATGCCGCAAAAATATAAATATATATTGGTTTAGTACATAAACAGTACATATTACATAGTCCCGAAGTTGGCGTTCAACTCATTTGCTAAATCATGTTGACGAAACTATGTTTCAGAGTATACGATAAATATACGTGATGAATAGATAACCTCTTTTCTGTGGAAAGTCGCTTAAAAATGCGTTTCTTTTATTTTAATTGCATAATAATTTTTACTCTTCCCAAGTCCACACGTACACTTGAAAGAAGTTCGCTAACTTTTCATTAAGATAAATACAGCTCTAACTAAATTAACTAAGAATTAAGGAAGACAGGCGAAATTAATTGCACCCAGAGGATTAGCTCATAAAGCTCTCGCTTAGAGAAATTCTGCTCAATTTTCTTCGTACTGTAATACTAGTACCTACTGTTAGTGCTCACCTGTAACCGTCACTCGTAATGTAACATTGTAACTATTTGTGTAAGTCGCTTGTAATGTAATGTTGTTGCAGTAATGTTATTGTGTCTGCATATAAATAAATTTGTTTCCGTTCTCATTTGCATGATTAACTTTAACAGTTTATTCTGCTTGTACGTGTGTCGTTAAGACTTAATGCCTTTGATACGAATTCATTACTTTTCCTCAAACAATAATTGGTAACGTTTTCGCCTACACATCGCAATGTACATCGCACTTTAATTATTTCGTTTTCGGCCATTTTTTTCATCAGATTGAAATAGCAAAAGAGCACGCAGTCGACCTTATATTAAGTAGTTACTATCGCCCACGGACATATGTAAGCTACTTCATATAGAACAAGGGTTTTATCTGAAGTTGATCACAGATGTGTTGCTACTGACGAGGACTAAGATAATCGTTTCATATCTAAGGGAGCCGGCAACCCTTTCATAACACACCCTTTCACCGAAACGCAAGAACTACTCCACGCTAGAAACGGGTGTAGCAGAGATACCTTCCTAGTCGAAGTACACTAATACCTGCTAAGGATATATTTACTATAGTCGAAACGCAATGGATTCTACCATAATAAACATTGCGATAATTCATATTATTGTAACAGCATGAAACCAAAATAACTGGTTCTTGTAACAAACCAGTTATATACATGTAGTTATTCCCCGTAGCGACCACGGTCGTTATATTACACCGTGTGTTTACTTAACCCACTTGTGAGCAATTTGTCCAAGCCACGTCGAGTGCCCTCGGCAAAACTTAACTAAACTCGTAGTTAACAAATAACGGAGTAAACAAACAATTTTTATGGAACGGCATTTCTTAGCTTTCGAAAACAGGTCAGAAAAACATCGGCACTATTTCTACGAGTTCCGCTTGGAATCAGAAAATGGTGGTTTTATTTTACAAATTTTAAACAACCATTCGATTTTCTAACTTCTTGAATTTAAGTTATTCTAAATTCTATTGTTTTTTAAAGTTATGGAAGAAATATTTTATTTACGTCCATTTTTTTGTTAAAATACAAGAGAGCCATGTTGACAGCGGCTCTCTTATATTTTAACCAATAAAATGAAAACAAATAAAATTTAATTAAAGCATTGTTATACGGTTACATCAAAATTATTATTACCACAATTAAACACTAATTTACTTCAAACTGTTTAAATTAAAATCATATACTTGTTAATTCAAGAGATAAAATTAAGCCACGCGGTAATACGGCGACAACATGCAATGAACCGTGTTTATTTAAGACATAATGTTTAGTGACAGCAGTAACGAGGCACGGGAGACATCTCGCTCCTCTAATTGCGGATATATTACATTACAGCAATTTACTGACAAGGTGTAATGTTGATGTTACGTAGGTTATGTGATAGTGCAAACATTTTAAGCAATATCGTAAAAGAAATGGAATACCTAAAAAAAAAAACCTAATTATGCGACTGTAATTTTTTTTTTTGTAAAATGAACTTATAAAGCAACTAATATAGAAATATTTAATCAACTATTGAATAAATTACTTCTTTTTAACCACGACTAATCCTTTTTTGCGTTACATTCAACTTCCTAATATGAAATTGTCTCTTTCAATTTTAATATAAAAAATGGAAATTATCTTATTCCTAGCATCGATAATGAACACATACAGTGTTTAATTAAACCATATGTTTAGTGACAGTAGTTACGAGGAACGGAACACTCCTCTCATTACAGATAATTTTGTTTTTGCTATAATGTTATATTACAGCAATAACATATACCATTTATATATCGTGTGTAGCATAACTACTAAGTACGTTATATGAAATAAACACAAACGTATATCTAATTTACATATGAATTTGTGAACAAAGGAGTGTCAGCTTCTGCTAGCATGAGTTACCTCGTACAGTGCTGTTTTTCAAACTGAGAGGGAATTCCTTAGATTTGGTTTGGGATTTAAAAATATAAATTTTCCGGTCAGTAACATTATTTATTTCTTAATCAATTTATTTATGTTGTAGCTTATGTGTATGTGGCGACCATCTTAGTAGTCGGGAGTCGTATCTGTGACTGACTTCAGATGAAACCTCTTTGTCTGTAAGACGTGGCTGTGTCCATTGACGGCAGCGTCAACATACCATCAGGGGAACAGCATGTTCATTAGCTTCTCAAATCTTAAAAAAATGGGAATACCGGTGTCCAAAGAGAGAGACAGAGGATCGAGAAATGCGAACAAAATCAGAAGACAAGTTACTAAACGCTCACTTAAACAATGCCTATGTAAGTAACAGGACTTAAATGGGACTAGTGGTCGAATAGAGGGCATTACGTGGTGTCCTTGATGGCTGATATACGAAAACAGCGTCGTCCTTGACCTTCCGAGGACCAAGGTCGCGAACTTGAGCCCGGCAGATGAGTTTACGTATGATACGATCTTTTCTTTACGCGTTCCCCGAGGCAATCTGTGTCATATAGAGGACATAGTACGTATAAAATGTTATGGATATGTTAGACACTTGTCTGATTGCGACGGATGGACGGAGCGATATTTTTCGTAAAATTTAGAAATGTAAATGGTAGTGTTGAAAAAAATGGGTCATGGAAGCGTCAGAAATCATCTGTTTCCATGTATCAATGTGTGTATGTATGTGTTATGTATCTATGTGTATGGTAAGTGTGAAATATACGAAGCTGTGCTTGACCAACAATGTAAATACCGGCCTAAACCCTTACCGTTGTAAAAGACCCATGCCCTGGGTCAATTGAATTAAATGTGATTGATGAGTGGAAAAAAATGCTATTGTTGTTCGTTTTTATCTGTTAAATTACAAAAACTAGCGTAAAAGACCCAAATTCGTAACATTCGTAATATATTTCTCTACTTAGCCCTTGTAGTACATTGTTCTAGGCCACATATGAATAATATTTACAATTCTCAATTGTGAAATGATGAAATGGTTTTTGGGGAAACTTTAACGCAGTAGAGTCTATAATAATTATTGTTTGTTTCTACCTAATAATGGCAGTGTGACTGAGTTCTAGGCTGTGGTAAAGGAGACATACTTATCCGACGCGTTCCAACTTAGTCTTCAGGGTAACAATGCATCTGTGGTTAACCTCTAGCTAAACTCAGATGTTATTTGTTATTCATTACAGATATTTATATGCCGCAGTGGTCCTGCCATCACTTACCATCGTCTTGCTGCTATAAAAAACAATGGAATGACTTAAACTGATTTCCTAAATTGTGCATTGTCAATAAATATTTTCTCGCTCATCGCTACTCGACGTTAGTTCAACAAGTATTTCAACGCGCTCCATCGAACAAAGAAGAAAAACTTTAATTAGTAGCGAAAATATTTTAATTTAACAGTTAACAAGCTAGCAAGCCGTGGATGTTACAATGCCCTGAGGCAACCCAGTTTTTAAATAAACTTTCTGTCGTCAACCATAAGGCTAAATTTAACCACGCATGTATTTCTGTCTTCGATGATATTTATAAATTTTATTAAATGATAAATGTATGGCTGCGAGCGTTTTACATGGCCCACTATTGTTAAGAGATACACACTTATCCAGATCAGGCGACAATCTAAGTCCTCGGGAGTAGCAATCTATGTATGATAGATTTCACATTAAGACCAAAACTTCTTGCCGCTAAATATTTTTTTTATTTATACCAATTAAATGACAATAAATTTCCTATTACATACGTACATTGCAGTTCTACATTTTCATTTCCTGCTATATACATTGCAATATTGGAAAAACGTAGGTAGTAGGTTGAGAAAACGTAGAAAACTCGAACGAAAAATATGAAATGCTAGAAAATATTTTTCGAAATTAATTTAACTTAAATAAGAACGAATAAGCGCGCATGAAAGTGAATTTCCCCATGACTCAATATCGAAGAAAGTTGGTTCCGTACTCAATATTGCGCACTTTCGTTCCATTTATTAAAGTCTCGAAGACCGAACTTTAAAGACAAGTTCCGAACTGCATAAGCGTTCTAAAGGATTTGCAGTTATGATTATTTTATGCTGTACTTACCCAGCTTAGCTCAACTTGGCTGAACTTGGCTCAAACTTTACCGAAGCGTTCGTGGAATGTTACTCGGTTTATGCACCGTTGCACTCGCGTTAAAACTTTTGATAAGTTATATTAAACTTATACAGTACTAGCTGTGCCACGCGGTTTCACCTGTTACTACATAAGAAAGAACAAACAAACATTTATGTTATATAGCCTATAGCGTTCCTCAATAAATTTACTAATCAATACAAAAAAAATTCAATTCGAACCAGTAGTTCCAGAGATTAGCGCGTTCAACCAAACAAACTCTAGTGTTTTATAATATTAGTATAGATAAAGATGGTAGAAACCTCTGTAGTTCGACTCCGGAAGCACCATCACCACGCCTACTTCTGCCTACTAACAGCAGTGTTAAGCATTGCTGTTTTCTGGTCTGAAAGGTATGGTAAGGAAGACATACTTACAAGGCATTACTACTTAGTCCTCAGGGGTAGCTACGCGTCTGTGGACAACCTCAGGTAAGACTTTGATCTCATCTAGTTGATTCCTGGTGTCCAGGGCGGCAGTTACAACTTACCATAATGTTGGCTGCAAGCTCGTTTACTACTCTGTTTACCAGGTAGTAGAACCAATGTTGTTCGACCGGAGAAGTACCACCGCAACACCTATTTCTAGCGTGAAACAGTTCTTGCGTTGCGGTGAAAGTGTGTGGTCGCCGGCTCACATCTAGGCGACCATCCTAGTCCTCAATAGCAACGCATCTGTGATCGATTTCAGATAAAACCCCAGTTCTATATGAGGTTGCTTACAGAAGTCCATAGGCGGCAGTAACCACTTACCATCAGGTTGACTGCAACCTCGTTCGGTTCTTCATTTTTATAAAAAAAAAATAAAAAAAAAACAACAACTCATATATTTCTAGCGTGAAGCTGTTCTTGCGTTTCGCTGGAAGGATGGGGTTGTCGGCTCACTTATATAAGGCGGCAGTAATCACTTACCCTCAGGAAAACTGCAAGCGCGTTTGCTATTAAAACCAAATAATAAAAACCGTAGAACTACGTTCTTCTTCCTTTATTAATAAAGTCAGTTGTAATGACAATGATAAACTTTAATAAACCAACCTTAAGTCAATAAAAATGAAAAAGTGCGCTCAAGAAACTTTTCGACTAGTGTTAGCTTTTCCCGAATACTCCAGCTTTTAATTTAAAGGAGTAAGCTGTAATTTCCGGTGGAAGATAAAGTTCTTTTCTCATTTTAAACCTGAACCTTGGGGCATTTTTTATAAGAGCTTCGAAATGAATTCGTCAAGAGAGGTAACTTTCGAGGGAAGTAATTAGTCACTTGGTTTTTAGTATGCATTAAGGTTTAAAACAAGTGTTGTTAGATCTGGTCGACTAATTATACAAATTAAATAAAAGAACAAAGTAGTATGCAACACACTTGACGATTAGTGTAGGTACGAGTATTAAGACAGATGTAGCAAACTCCACAAATCGTATCCTTCTCCTCTACAAAACAGAGGTTTTACCTGAAGCCGATCACAGATGCGTATATATGGGATGGCAATTTCCGATAAATGTGTCCACCTCATTTGTAAGGCAGTCAGGTTAAAGTAAGCATTTTAGCTACTTTTTAACGTGCACACTTTTATCGAAATAAAATTATTGAATAACGAAAAAAACACGCTTTCTACAATTTTTTCTCCTGTGTCGTGGGTGCCATAGACACACGAAGACGATCACACAAACACCCAGACCCAGAACATAAATCTTAACTCATCATTAACCCGGGACTCACTGCGCGTCAGACCGGTATGGTGACCGCTCGACCACGCAGGTCGTCAAATGCATTTGTTATCCTTGTAATAACCAATACAGTTTTTATTTAATGTTTAACATTACTAATTTAACGGGTATATCCTCGCTATAAAAATACAAGGTTTTGTATTTTTTCATTGGACATATCTTCATAATTTAGAACATTGTATGAGAGATAGAAAACTAAAAAATATATAATATATAAAAAAATAAAACTAAAATGGCTGTAAAACCGCTAGCGAAAGCAAAATTATTATCAAAAGAAACTAACAAAGTCCAAGATTCCAAGAAGTTAGATTCAAGCACAATCCTCATAGGAGCAGCTCTCATGAAATTGAATGGACTGGCCCACAGAGTGCGGCAAGGCGAGCTTATACTTCTCTGAAAAGATTTCTCTAAAAATACTTTGAACAGGTCTTTAAATCAAACTGACTGCACGAAACCTTTGTTTGACGTCTTTAGAAGGTTTTGCTGGACTTCGCAAGACCACCTTCTGTGGAAATTCCATATGAGTTACGTTTAATTAGTTTTTTTAACGCGCTACACTAGGATTTTCTTTTATTTCGTGGTTGTTATGGATGTACACAAAAATAAATACACAAACATCCAGTCCCAGAACAGATAATTAAGTTCATCATACAGATTTCTGTCTGGCCGGGGATCGAACTCGAAACCGATTGCGTGTTAGACCGGTATGGTATCCGCTGCGCTATGCGAAATGTCAACATTGACAGGAAGTAACCTAACATAACCGTAACATGTCATAATACAGAAAAGCATAATAACAACGTTCTTATTAGAACATATTCCATGGAAACATGGCAGAACTTGATATCAATTAGTGTCAGCTATTCAAAGAGCGTTTGAAACGGCTCGTATATCGCGTTCCGACAGCGTCAAAGCCTTCGGAACCGTTAGAGCAATTTCCGCTTGTCGTTCTGTGCTTCCGAGCTTATTGCTTCAATTTCTATGAACTTTCGCTTCCAGATTATGCACTTTTTAGTTTTTTCCTATTGATTATTACAATTACCTATTTATGTGTTTTAAAGGCAGTAGCCTTATTGTTGAAACTTGGTCTCTCAATCGAGGGTCCGAAGTTCTAATCCCAGGCACGCACAGGTTATTTTTCTAAATTGACGTAGAAATTATTAATAATTGCTTCATTATGAAGAAAAACATTATATCGCCTGACTTATTGCTTGCGGATATCTTATTACATATCCATATCAAATGGCTTACTTTTATGGTTTAACAGAAGCATAGTTATCCTAAATTGTTTAAATAATAGAGGGAGTAGTGGTTTTCACAGAAACATCCAATTTATTTTAGATTATAAGAAATCCATTTTTTTCGATTCTCACTGCTGAAAATGGGGCCCAAATTCATGGAATGGGGCCCCTTGTGAAACTAACCTCATATGTTGACGTTTGAAACTTGTCAGTCGGTTCTGGTGTTAAATCGCCCAAATTGCTTTAAAAAAAAGAAAAGTCCATGACGAATATTTTACTTCTCTTCTTTAAGTTTTGTTAAGGAAGCCGTTTAAAATAAGTACTACTAAAACTACGCTTGAATTGCAAATCTCCAGTATAGACCAGTCGAGAGCTAACCACCAATAATTCTACCTTTAAAACTTACTTTTATCCCTTATCTAGTTTACCTACTTATCTACTTTATAATTTTATCAAAGTCAGGTTTAATAGAACAATTCTTTGAAATGGCTCGTATATAGCTTTCACGATACCGTCAAAGCCTTCGGAAATGTTACAACAATTTCCGCCGGTCGTACTCTCCTTCCGATTTTATCATTTCGATTTCTATGAACGTTAGCTATTTGAACGATATTAATGCATTTGCTAAATGTGTATTTTTATATAATTTACAAGTAGCAAACGAATGTGCAGTCCACCTGATAGTAAGTGGTTACCGCCGCCCATTAACATGCGTAAACTTTTTTTTTTTTTATAAAGATGAAGTAGCAAACGAGCAAGCAGCCCGCCTGATGGTAAGTGGTTACTGCCGTCCATGGACATTTGTAAGCAACTTAATATAGAACAGGGATTCTATATGAAGTCTACCGCAGATGCGTTGCTACTCCCGAGGACTGAGATGATCGCCTCATATAAAAGTGAGCCGGCAAGCACACCCTTCCACCGAAACGCAAGAATTGCTTCACGCTAGAAATATATAGATAGATGGTTTAGATAGATTTAGATTCCTACATAAGGTAGGTTTCGAGACTTATGTTAGTATCTAATTCTACTGAGAAGTTACTCGTAAGGTCTAAGTTGGAATGCTTCGTACAACTTTATCTCCATTACACTATTAAAACCACGAAACAACAGCGCTTAAGACGTGTACTTATAAAGTCTAACTTATGAACTACGAGATGTCTATAAGACTTCGATCATCTGATGTTAAGTCTGAGATAAAAGTGATTAAAGTTATATCCATATTTGCTTAATGAGTGTCACTACTCCAAACAGACACTACGAATAGAATTTGATATACAACTATAGATAATGCAATAGGGCAAAATCATTAAGAAATTTAATTGTAATTATTTGTTACGAAGAAAGATTTACTAACAAATAATATTTTTCGACATCTTTAAGTTTATAGCATCCTCAAACCTAAGCGGTAATACTGTTCCACTTACATACTTCTCCTTCAATACAGTCCTAAGTGAAACATCTTTATAGTTCTTAGGTATAAGATAAACACGTAAGAGCCTTCGCTAATCCCGAGCTCATTTGTATTAACTGGTATTAAGGTGCTTAAATCCGAGTCATTAAGGACTGCAGCACACTTTGTCCTGTAGTCTGGAAACAAATGCGCATACTTAGCTTGTATCTAAAAAAATAGATTTGGTGCTTCACGTTAACGACTACCGAATACCGACGTATAGTAATGGCAACTATACTAACTATATTACGGGTACTCACGATATGCGAATTTTTTTTCCGATATTTCGCCGTGACCGCGATCCATCTAACTCGGTCGAAATATCATCAAAAAAAATCAAAATCGCATATCGTGAGTACCCGTAACATATTAAAATGAATCAATTCCGCGATGATATCAGCTTAAAATCATATATACTAACTATATTATAACTATTTAAATATAGTACTTGCTACCTTTGAGGAGTAATTTGAAGCGCTTTCAATTAATATG
>DWNE01003531.1:0-16541 GCA_018249875.1 Cecropterus toxeus
TACATACATACATACATACATACATACATACATACATACATACATACAACCGAAGCTAATAAAAGCGAGTTAATAACGAGTGTAATTTTATTTAACCGGCGTGATAACGTTAATGGAGCACGAATTGTGCCGCATACATTATTTACAATGTGCAGCGCGGAATGCGTATACGCAATCACATGGAGCCGGCGCGAAAAAATGTCATTAGCATTATATGTATGTACCTCGCTAAAGTGTTACATGCTCGCCAAATGTGTTTCGAAATCGATTCTATTCAAGCAGAGCACATGAGTCATTCCATATGACATATACGTGTAGTTAGTTCGTAGGCATTAAATATAGCTGGCATGCATCGTCCTAAATACCGTGCTTACACAAATTCTGTAGAATGTTAGTAGGTATACCGTTTTACGTTTCTAGTGTAATGCAATAATGTCTGTAATTATTTCCGTCTCATTATAACTTATATATTAATGAGACGGAAATAATTAATGACGGAGGAACATATCGTAATTAATACCGAAATATATTATTACTTTAGACGCATATACTCAAAAAAATAATTTCAGATTTTTATGCTTCAGTGCCTTATGTAATTACTAGATGGTGCCTAACAGGTAAAGAAATATGCTTTAAAAACGATGATTTTGCGACAAGGACTACTTTCAGAGAAACGAAGGTGGTTAAGGATGGCAAAATCTTTACAGTTCGTTTAACGCGCCATGACCACAACGTCTGCAACACCCTTGACTTAATCGATCTATTTTCTAAGTTAATCAATTTAAACAATATTGTAAGGTAACAACACAACGGTAAATGACCTTCAGGTAGACATACTAGACCCTGATTTATCTGTGTGTAAAGACATCCATGTCACGACACCACACAGAATCAGGTGGACAGCAACCACATTTGCTAACAACAAAAAAAATTAACAAAGATAGAAACCGACTTCAATGTCACCAAAAAGTAAAAAAATAATTTAAATATATGTTGGTTTCTTACATACACAGTACAAACTACAGCGAAGTATAGTAAATAGTTCTGAAGTCGGCGCTCATATACTTGCCATTACTAAAAATCGGTTCACTCTATCCACAACTTTCGACGTATCAAACATAAAAAAAAGAAAAAAATATACGAATTGAGAACCTCCTCCTTTTTTGAAGTCGGTGTGAATATACCACGATGTTCGCTGCAGATGAGGCTGAGCGGTTATCTTCAGGATACGGCGCCTCTTCCGGTGCGATAGCGCCACTGCGCCGCACCACCTACGCACGCGCCAACACCTCCGAGTTACTATGAGAACGACTGCAATTCTGCTGACCATAATTACATGGGGTGGTACCACCCCTCGTGGTACAAATGTCGCATATATTAGCTGTTTTCGTATTACCGTGTTCTGATTATATTATACCCGATAATAAATTAACGCGTTCCAGTTTAGTCTATCTACGCAAATCTACTACCGCCTAGTTTGGTTGCTTGCTTTCTATTTTCCCAGGTTAACACTTAAAGGGGTAGTAACTTGTTAAAAACGTTGGATACTGTATAATGACTAGTAGCAATATGTTGACTTCCAAGATTTCGGCCTTGCTCAAAACAAGTAGTCTATATCTAATTGTCAGTTGGAAATCATAAACTGACCAAGGTAGCGAAGATTATACGTTAATGGGGTCCGTGAGTCTAGATAGTCCAAAGCAGACACGCCGACAAAAGACGCTAGCGTCCAAACATTTTTTTTATATGATTGAAGTAACAAAAGAGCATGCAGCCACATGATGGTAAGTGGTTACTGTCACCCATGGACATCTGTGAGCAACTTAATATAAGGGTTCTATCTGAAGTCGATTACAGATGCGTTGCTACTCCCGAGGATCAAGATGGTCGCCTCATATATAAGTCAGCCGGCAACCACACCTTTCCACAGAAACGCACGAACTGCTTCACGCTAGAAATAGGTGTGGCGGTGGTACTTCCCCTTTCGAACTCCACTGGTTCTACCACCTAGAAAATTCAACCAAACAATTTTGTAACGTCGCATCATTTACCTTTCGTCGCCACAAAACTAATAACAATTTCGTATATTACTGGGTTCTAGTTTCCTACAAGTAATTTGGTCTCTGACTCTAGACCTACACCTACGACCTACGCATGGTCGATTTATCGAAACGAATTTATAATTACGTGTCTAATAGGCTCCTCGCGTGAGCAACGATGTTCTCGTATGTATTTGGGCGTTTCTTCATGTGTCATGTAGTTTCTATGATACGCTTTATGACGTGTAATGTCGTGTTATTGGTTTGTTAAATAAAATCACAGTTCAGAATCCAAACATAATAATCAGCATTAACGCTTTTTGTTACCTTTAAAATATAATTTACATTACGTTATGTACAACAATAACTTTATTAAAAAAACTTTACAAAAATACAAAACAAGGTAACATTTTTTAGTGTTTTTATTTTTATTGCCATGTTGTGTAATACAACAAAAATGGCTCGTAAAAAATGCGGTGTGATTATACAGGATGTTCGTCTACCTATACAAACGTATAAGTAGACGTACCTATACGTCATTGTGGACCTATCAATTGTAGAATTTCTTTCAGATGAATTTGCTTTTGCATTTTCACTATGTACACTCTGAATAATTAATCATTTTGAGGATAATTTTGAAAATAACATAATTTTTACCCAGAGCTATATCTGCTGTAAACATATCCTGTAATAATTATAAGCGACTAAAAAAGGTTTAAAAGCAGGTCAGCAGCCGTGAGTTTTACATTTTTAAATCTAAAAACGCGGTAGTATTTTTTTACATAATTCAAAGACTTATCGAAATATATTGGTAATGTATTTAAATCGTTTGTTGACTATATATTTAGCTATAAAATAAGACCTCTTTTATTTGTGTGACTTACTTTGGCAGATAGTACTAAAATATAACACATACACCCACTTCGGTAACAAAAATTAAAACGATACAATATTACGATTTCATAAATTGACAAATATTCATTACTAAATACTACGACACCGATGACCGGACACCCTGTATAATTGCGTGAGCAGTACTCAGCAAACAAGCAGAAAATACGGTTATAAAATTTGTGAATGAATTTTAAACACGTGACAAAAACTTACATGTACGATATATTATGTAAGTACGTACAAAATGTAGAGATGACGAAATCCGTTACAAGTTGTCCGTTGTTCCAGCTGCTATTGCGATAAGTAATCTGTACGATGAATTAATGTTATTTTTCACAGCGCAGGCGATTAGTAATCATATGCATTATCATTTTATTTGCAAACAACACGTAATTGAGAGATAAGAATATTGCACGGGGAAAATAAGTACGATATAATCCACAAATGGCATAACCGTAATAAATTTTGTGCTAGACTTAGGAAAATGATCAAAAACCGCGTTAAATACTAAAGCATGCACTCAGCTCAAAAAAAGTAGTACATAGTGAAGTAAATTATACTTATTAATTATAATAGTAGGTAATTACAACTATCATAGTCTATTCATGAATAAACGGTTTTTAGTGCTAGTCTTCTATTGAATCTACACTTCTTCTATACTAATATTATAAGTTAAGTTTTTTTGGTTGAACGCGCTAATCTCAGGAACTTCTGATTGAAAAAATAATTTTGTGTTGAATAGTAAATTAAACGTGGAAGGCTTTAGGCTATATCACGCTATGTTTGTTTGTTTTTGATAGATTATTCTCTAATAAACGCGGGTGAAACTGCGTGGCGCTGATAGTCACAAATAAATCTTTCCTAAGAAACGGAAAAAATACATGCTGCTCTTGTTTTAGTCTATACGGATGTGCAACCAGCTACAGTTTCTACAATACTCACTACAATATTAATATTCTACGTTAAAAAATGTCTCATATATCATAGATTTGTTTTAATTTTTTGGAGGTAATATCACGCAAATTTCGTTAAAAAGTTTGAATATTTCCGAGATTAAAAAATATTAAATTAAAGTTAACGTACTTTTGCTTATAGTAAATGAGACCTTTAGAAACTGATTAAGTTTATAAATGTTACATTTGCCTTAAATGTAATATTTAATTAATGTTTATAAATATTATAAACGGATAATGAAGTACACATTGTATTTTCATCTTCGTGTAATTGTTACACGTATTTTCCCACCGCAAAATTAAATTTACCATCAAGTATAAAAATATTTTATCATAATTATGTTTGTAAGCTCAGTAACTAAACAAGGTTATATAAAGGGGAATCCCCAAAGATTATTCCTACGAAAGTATCAACTATCATTGGTTGACTAAGTAACCGTTCTGGATGTTTATGAATCGCATTATCAACTGGGCACTGATAACGTTCACAACTAGCTAAGCTGACTGACTTTGTTTGCATCGTATGTATTTTTTCGAAGTTTTAAACCACTCAATAAACAATGGGGTTGGTAAATATGTCTCACATTTATTTATATTATATTGTTATGTATTGTCACGGAGCAGTGATAGCCTAATGGTTGAAACTCGGCCTTCAATCGAGAGTCCGATGTTGGAATCCCAGGCCGACCACTGATTTTTCTAAAATGATGTGCGTATTTAATTATCATAGCTATACGGTGAAGGAAAACATCGCGAGGAAACCATCTGAGAGTTCTCTAAAAAAAAGTCTCTGAAAACAGTGTGAAGTCTACCAACTCGCACTTGGCAAGCGGGGTAGACTATGGCCTAAAACTCTCTCATTCTGAGTCTCACGGGTCTTCTACCCGTACCCAGTAGAAGGACAATAATGGGTTGACGATGATTATGTATTGTTTAGGATCCGGAAATATCCGGAGCCCGAACATCCTTGCTCACTGCTCTCATGTTGACAAGTTAGCCGTAGTATATTATTATGGCAGACCCGGAGGGTAATACGTCCCAATATAGCAGAGGATTTGTTATTTCGTAAGCTTTTTAAATACGTATTTTATTTTTTCGCTTCGTCGTCGATGTTTCACCACAGTTAATATTAAAAATCGATTGACAAACAGAGCCTTATTGAATTGTTTTATTTTCATCTATATAAATTGTTTATTAGAGGCAGCAAATAAGAGAACAAAATTGTAGCGCAGCTATAAATTTACTAGTCTGACACAGAGGAATCAGTACTCGAACCCCGACCAGACAGAAATGTCTAAATATTCTATTCTATATGATTCTATATGAATTTCTGTTCTCGGTCTTAGTGTTAACGTTTGTCCGTGGTACCCACGTCACTAAAAAAAACATTAGTCACGTAAAATTACAATCTTTATTACAGTATTGATAATTTAATACACAAACAAACAGATTTCTGTAAAGGAGTCGTCCTCACGCCGCAGCCACACTTCCAAAGCGTGTTTTAACGTAAAGCTGTCATTGTTCGGCGTATCAGATCGGATGTGATGTGTACATGAAACTGAGTACGTACGGTATGTAGCTCACAATGAGCCCGGCTCGCGTGTCCACCGTATTGTGCGGTGCCGGTCAATTAGCAGCCCTTAATGGAGCTCATTCACGCGACCCTCGTATTCAATGGCACGTTATTGAAAGATGCAAGAATTCCGCCTCTTCAATCTGTACACATAAATAAACATAATTGAGAAGTGTCTGGGCTTTTAATGTTTTTTCTGAACGCTATGCTTGTGCACGACAGAAAAAACTTAATTAGTATTTTGCATGTCTGTCTTTTTTGTCAATTTTCGAGATAGCAGATAGATGTTTATAATTATTTTTTACAGAGAAGTTAATTAGCTATTCATATTATCACAAAAATACCAAACAACAAAAAACTACGTTTAAATACAATCTGTAATTTTTTTCTGATTTTTATTCTAATGAAATATTTTGTTAGCGAGTACCTACTGAATCAACGTACATTTTTATTAATACTTCAGCAAACTTGATCATTAAAGGACCCAGACAGAGTTACTAAATAGACTCACAATAAAAACACTTTTTCTGACTTTACATCAATCAAAAAGATCCACTGTAAAATCATGGCAATTGTTCTCATTACGAGCCCTTGCATATCTTACCAATCAGCTTACAATTTGTGCCAATCACTTGCCCCCGTATTTTGCGGCGAGTTGTAGACTTCTCCGTATGAAGTCGTTACGTATTGCGAGTCTATTCGGTTACTTCATCTACGGGTTCTATTTCCGAGCCCGGAGTGGCACACGCTCTGCGGTTTCTGTGCTCGAGTGGGGCCCGTAAAGATAGAGTGCGGTCGGAGATAGTATTAGCGACTAATAAGGATATTCAACTCTGCCTGATGTTGAACCACTACACCATGGAAGCAGCTAAACCAATATTGACAACGCTTTATGCCTCTACAGGAAATTACGTTGAGCTTATCTAGAAAATATCCAGGGCAGAACTGCTTGCGGATATTGGCTGTTTTGAAACAAACAACATATTAAATTAGCGATGTAACATTAGATACAAACGAAAAGTGATACCGTCGTGGTTATTAGTATTGTGGTTTAAGTTAATTACTGTGGGATTGATTCCGAAGAAGGAGTAATCAAACTGTACTGATAGCATTTAAGTACCTAAAATATTAGAATCAAAAATAGGTATAGGTACTAATGGTGTGGTGTAGTAATTGTCATCTTTTTAGTTTTTAGTAATATTATTAAGACGAAAGTTTGCGACTCGTTTGTTACTCTTTACACAAATCTACGGATCTGACGACCCGCGTGGCGGAGCGGTCACTATTCCGGTCTGACACGCAGTGGGTTCCGGTTTCGATCCCCGGCCAGACAGACATCTGAATGATGAATTTAGATTTCTGTTCTGGGTTTGGATGTTTGTGTGTTCGCCTTTGTGTGTGTCCGTGGCACCCACGAAACAAGAAAATCGTAGTGTGGGGCTATGAATGTAGATATACCGTTATAAAGACGAGTTTGTGACTTGTTACTTTAATGCAAAAGCTACTGGTGGGATTACTCTAAAATTTGGCACACAGATACTTTATCTAACACATGAAACACTTACTATCGTAGTAAACTTGACCGAGCGAAGCTGCGCGACTCAGTTAGTATACCATGTACCTATATGACACGAACATTAGTCAACCTATGTAGTCCAGCCGGTACACGCAGTACACAAATATTAAAACACTGTTTTGTTAGCCATATTGTCAATAGCATCCGGTTGAAAGATAAAGACGTGACAGCGGCAATGAATAGAGATTTCTGCGAAACGGTGCTGTGATAGGGCACGAGAAAACTGGTACCACGTGAAAAATGGTAAGTTTTGTTTGTTTTGTAATGTTAATTGGATACAAATACGTTATTTTCATATTAATGTAATCTATAAGAGGTGTATAGATCATTATTATTTTATTATCTTTAAACACTTGATTCATAATCTATTGGAACATAATGCACAAATTTAAATAGTATTTTCTAATTTAAAATGGCAATTTGTCGCAGTAAAGAAGTCAATTCATTGCAACGTAGTATTCGTCAATTACCCGGTTCTATTTTATAAAGTTTTTTGTTCTATTAGAGATACGTACATTTTAAATTGAAAAATAAACACCCATCCATACCTGTACTATAACTTAATGGTAATTTCATTAAGATTATTTTGTTTAAAACCGTATCAGTATTCATAAACATATCCGTGATACGAGATCGACCGTCTACGTAGTTAAAAATAGCACCTAGTTGTAAACTGAAAGAACACGAGAGAACTAAGAGAACACTGCATAGGTTTTGCATACATTATGTAAAAATAATAATTGTACCTTTAAAAATAGATTATCACAGCCTACATAATGGGTAAATGGCATTAAGCTTTTACGACGTAGATACGACCTCGTTTAAATGTTTAAATATTCTCATTTGATAAGTTTTTGTGTGCACAAAAAATCATAAATTTTGTGTGTTAAAAATATCTCAAAATTTAGTGGTAAGGCTACTCATTCGACTGAGGAATGTTTATTAACATTCAATTCAATCGCAGACACTTGGACTGAATGTCAATAAACCAGTTAGTGAACAGCAACGGATGGCAGAAACGGTCGCCGGGTTTGATTTAAAGCGATATTAACACAATTAATGGCCTCCGGGCGACCACCAAAATTGGAGGAGTGGATATTAGCTTTAGAATTATAATTAGAATATTTAAGCAGCTTAAAGTATTAAAAGTTTGGTACTTAGCGTATATAGGGGCTGGAATGAGCTATGCCCACCCCTCAGGCGCGAACCGTAGACTTTTAAACAGGTATTTAAGGGCATTTTCAGGGTGATAGATATTACCTGTTACGATCTCGAAAGAGTCTACTGGAGAATTGGTCACCAGTAAAATTGGTAATTACCGATATGGTAATGATATACTTATAATTCAAAACTTTTGGACCGTAAATATATAGAAAAAATATAAATAAAAACTTACACTATGTTAATAAAGAAAGATTGGATCAATGCAAAAATATGGATTATGGTCAAAGCCTCATGTTGGAAATACCTATGCCCTGTACTGGATCAGTTTTAGATAAATGATGAATGTACCTACAATTTTTATCACTCACAACATACTAAGCCGGATGTTATATAACTTCCGACGGAGCTCCGAATGTAATATTTTTCTTCATCACTTTATCTGATAACAATAAGTGTCATCAACGGGTTGACAACATGTTTGTTTATTAATAAAGGCGGCGAAAACAACTACAAATAGACATACTCAAACCGGAATTATATCCTCACAAACCAAACAAACGAAAACAACTTTTGTACAAATCCCAAAAAAAAACATATAAGAGCATATATCAGAGATTCCAAAACTATTTTGGGAAAGAGACCTGATTTCCCAGAACAAAATGATACCTCACACCCCCATAGCCACATTAGGTTACCTACCTGCCTTTAAAAATAGTTCCTCAAGTATTTTTCCTTTGATAAAAAAAAAACTAATTTGAAAATTGCGGTTGCGGTTGACCGGTTGTCGGTTCCCAAAATAGTCAATATCGCTTCTAGAATTTTGGGAATCACTGGCATATACCAATATATTCATTTCAGCTATTTAATCGGCAAGGAACCACTGAAAAACCACCGAAACGAATTAACTAAAAAATTCGATGCACAAAATTTTCAATGGATGAAAAGTCTAAAATGCCATAGTCTACTTGTATCTATTATCTTCCACTTTAATGATGACATTAAAAAGTCGACCATCGCCAATGAAGTCTAGATGTAAATTAAACTGGACGGCATAACTAACCAAACATTTGAAATAACGATGACAAAACATTGTTAAACAAGCCTTGCTGCTATGCAGAACTACATAATTCCCAGTAATTAATACGACGATAAAAGGAAAACTGAGAATAGGCACTCAGGGGTACTTATTATCAGTTTTCCTTCATCAGTTGCCATTTATCTTGATGCGATAAATACGACCGAATAAAAAGGTGTTACGTGTTGGTATCTATTGACTTATCTTAAATTAGATAAATACATCGCCACGTCGATGTTAGTGGATCCATCAGACTAGAGCAGACAAGGCCATTGGATGCAATAACAATAAATAACAGAACAGAGAAGCCAGAAGCCACGTCTAGCACTGCTAATTTCACTCGCACAGCTGTTTGGCAAAGAAAATGAAAGAAATGTTGTGATTTTGACCAACTAATAGTTATTGGCACGCATTTTGGCTCATTCGCGATCGTTGCTTTAGAACTATCTTAACAAAATTGGGTTATATTGAACCATCTGCCAACTGACAATTAATTTCCTATTTCGATCTTATGAACATCGTTTTTTGTATATAGTTATTTCGTAACGTGCCTAATAAACCTTTACGACTTTGTGCCACTTACTTTTGAAGCAAGCTCTTTAATTAGTAGTATAAAATATATAAAATTTTAAATGTCACTTTACGAAATTAAAAATATCTTTCACGTGCGATTTCATTGATTTGCTGTAAGTTATTTCATCGATAAGATAAGTCTATGTTTTCAAACTTTGTTAAAAGACATTGTTTTAAGCGTACCTATTACCGCGAGCAAAACAACGGGGTCAATGACTCGATAATATTCTCCGAGGCACGGACGAGATGCTGTATCCACCCATATCTGAGTACGTGACAAACGATAACCAGCAATCTGCACCATGATAACAAACCCAATACACCAGATTAGATCGTAAATCGATCTGTAAATAATATGCTCCGAGTTAGGTAGTATTAATATATTATCATGTCTAAAAGCAAAGGTCTCCTTTATGGGTTTATTATTTAATATAATCCATTTAACGCTTAATCCTTAAACATTATCTTCAAGTTTTATTGATAAATTGATTTATGTAATAAGTAAACATTTATACCTGCTTGCTTACTATGTGTATAAATAGTTACTTAAGTAGCAGAAAAAAGATTTTTTACTTTAGAGCTATTTTTAAAGTCTAGACTTGCCTCGTTTTTATACAATTTGGCAGAGATGATATCGTTAGTAATTAAAAACGATGCCTTGACGTAATTACGCACGGTTGACGCACGGAGCTGTCTCGACTGTTTTGCAATCCTTGTCCATAAATAGAAGCATTAGTCACCAAGGTTCGCTTGGCTTTTGGATCATTTGAAAAAGTAAAGACATTTTGCAACCGCATTGATGCCAGACTATAGTACGTTCGCTCGTAACGTTAATGAGTACGTTCAGTTAACATCAAAGACAACAAACACTTTAACATTTGTTACACAAAACTACTAATAATAGTTTTAAGACGTCATTAAACTACCAACGGTTGAATGGTTAAAATCATAATACGAAGCCATTTTAATACAGTAAGATTAGATCCGTGTTTAAGGCGGTATGACATAATATCATTCTAACAAGGTGGTACCAATAGGTACCACCATCTTAGGACACATTATTGCAGGAATTTATAATGCTGTAATTATAAATTATTTGTATAATAGTTAATTAAAAAGGCACTTACAGATCTGCATTCCAGAACATTCCTAAACAATAACGCCATTGAATGAATAAATATTATGGGAAACCGGTAAGCGACGCAGATTCCATTATGATGAGTGTGCAACTTGCGCTGAGTGGATCTTTAGCATAATCCTGAGAGGACGGGTAATAAGGGCCCCAGCAGACAGGTTATTTTTAGTCTTGTCGACGACTTAGCTGCTTTTCGGAAGTCAGATATAGCGGCCAAACGCTCCACACGGCAAGTAGACATAAAATTGCATTTTATGTCAATCTACGATCTTGTACTATTACTTCTTCGAAAGCGATAACGTAATGTACACAGTAGCTAAAACGCGCGTTTTCAATACAGCGACTGTATTGAGTCCCCAAAACCTACAGCATCGATGCAATCGCCAAAACGCGATTCGATGTTAAAAGTAGCACGTCTGCCAGGGCTGTAACCCGACCGCGACTCGCGAGTATGCAATCACCTGTTGTGTCGCACGTTTGATATTACTAGGGCTTGAACCCGGAAGCGACACGGAGCACTCACGCATGTACCGGCGGCTGAAATTACGCTCTCTTTACTCCAACACGTTTCTTATTCAATATCTACTTATGCAAACCAGAGTCTTCACCCAACGATTACTCCACACGAGAAGATCGATCGAATAGATTCGAACGTTAGAGTTAGACACGCCGCAGCTTTAAATAACTGAGAACTTTAAATATAAAGGGTCATGGGCGCTTCATATTACGGAGTTATGCAGTTGAAATATGTACAAGGAAAATTATATAACTCGCAATTAATGCAGAGGCTACAAGTTAATAATGTCAATCATAACAAGATATAAGATAAATTACTCTTGATGGAAGCAAACAAAGCGAGACTGCTTGGAACGCAACTAAGACATGATCCATCCTCACCGCAACGTTACATCACGCGCACTTTCTAACAGCGGCGACGTGCTGTAGGATTTATATTGCTATCGGCTCCAATTAAAGTATCCGAGCGATGGGATAACGGCCGACAACTACGGGTGAATTACACGTTACCAACGGATACTGTCAAGATGGTATGTAATTGGAAACAATGGGATTGTGCAACAGACCCAACTTCATACTTTCAGTTTCCTTTCAAACAATAAACTTCCTCCGTCCAACGTCTGACTCTAAAAGTGGTTTGCGCAAATAACCACAAATACGAACCGAATATAATTACATACAAGTAATTATGTGTGTGCCCGTTAAGTGTGGCTAAAATACCGACGCATCGAAACACAATCATGGATGACGCGTCGCAATCGGAATGTTGATGTAAAATGCATGCAGCACACTGCGCTGGATAATTGGAGTGCACAGTGAGTAGAAAGAGGTACCGCATCCGCGTCCGACTCCCGTCCGACCGACTTGAAATTTGAGAAGATTCGCCTGGAAAAGCGTAAAGGTGAGACGGGGCTCTGAAGCGATGCGAGCAATGCGAATGTGTAAGACATAGAAAGCACTTTAGAAAGGAATCGAAGGTGCGCGCCGCAGACGACGAGGTGAGCGGCCGCCGCGCGTTGCGACATCACGCGGAACTGACGGCCTTCGCAGTTAACCTTTTAATTACCTGCATTTCGCATACTACTTTTAATCAATCAAACCAAATCAATAAATGCAGAATAACCATTTATTATTATTTTAATAGAGTTGATGGCTTGCTCGGTAACATCCGTAACTTTTCTGATCATCTTGCTTTATCAATAACTACATCCACTTTCGTTGTAGCCCCACATTGAATATCTGTTTTGTAATATCTCCTTTAGATGGTTCTTATATAATAATTAAATATTTTTCCTGTTACTGTCTTCGCTTTTAACCTCCTAACATACAACATTTTGTAAATGTTAATCTCTGCTATTATATATTCATCTCCTCCGATATCTTCATTATATTCGTATCTGTGTCATAAACTCATTACATATGATCTAGATTCTAGATGTTTAGTAAGTTATATTTTAAAATGAAATAATTATCCTGTCACACATAATATATTAAGTAAGGATTTTCCATGAGGGTAACCTAGATACAATAACCGTTGATGTGGTTGAGGATAATATAGTTAGGTAATCTGACAACCAATTGATAGCGCAAGTGTCCAATCGGTATTTAGAAAAGACGTTCGTGGAAGAATTTCATTAAATGGTGCGCAATATCTCATACGTTCCAGAAGCGATATCCAATCGCGGCGGACGGCGCGGCCCCTCAATTGTCGTGCGCTGCTCGGCGGGCCGTGGCACGCCCGGGAGCTTCAATAGCCGGCTGTACATTTTATGGTAGTGTACGCATTCACTGTTAAAGTGATGAACTCACTCGACCGACGGCCGGCGTCACGGCGATATTTCGAAGCTGAGAGCCTGTCCGACCGTCAGCTGACGCTCAGCTGTTGCGCTCATCACTTCTCGTTTTGAACACTCGACTACGACTCTGACTTCTGGCAAGGCAATTATGTTACTTAATCTTAACGAGTGCTATAATAAAACATATGTGGGAGTAACGCCACTTGTTAGCGACGAGAATCGGATAGGGAGTATATAACTAATTTTATGACGTTGCAAGACTAGCAATACCCTTATCTCAGAGAAGATAAAACAAAAATGCCAATTAAATCGGAATCCGACGATGAAACACTTTCATTATTTACAATCCGCTTTGTTTTGAGAAATAAAAACAAGATCGTAATAACACATTGCATAAATCTGGTGGATGGCGTCTGGCGAGGCTGTCACTACGTTTGAGTAATGTTGCTGGATCCAATCTGCGCTCGGCCCAACAGCTGCACATCTCTCCAACCTTTGAAGTCACCGCGAATGTGAATGGAACTGACACGTCATTTATTCATGCTCGAACAAATGAATATGGTATTAATTACGATATTAACTTAAGTCATCAATTACTAAGTGCATTGTTTTTCTTGTTGCGATGTGTAATAAAAGGATAACAATACTACGTATGTAGCACCACAAAACAATGGACAATTCATTTGTTTTAATAATTATTCACTGCATTTTGTTTTCACATTAATCGTTATATTTAACAAATTTACTTTGTCTATCATTAAAAATGATTTACCATATAACAACCTTATTAATTCGCGTGCTGAGTATAGAATCCTAAACTTTCCGTGCAAGTAGGTATGCCTGCAATCAATATTGGATATTCCTTAGAAATAATTAGCGAGATTTTACTAACGGCACTACTACTATACTAAAAGCGCTTGTTATGTTCACATAATTATATGAAATTCCGTCAAAGCGAAATAAAATTTTATGATAGTACATACACAAGATTCTGCGAATTATTTTCAATTTATTTTATACTCCTTAATTACCTTGGGAAGGCATTAAGCATAATATCCACAGCAAACAGTATTGAACTAAGCTCAAAACTAATTGGTTATGCGGATAAAAGGTAAATGACATCTGACATTGACAGGTAATTGAATGGAAATAATTTATAAATGATTCGTTTTGCTTGAATAACTTGAAACTTATATTTTGATGCAGTTTTTAGAGGTGTTATATTAATATTTGATAGTAGCTAACCTAGCTATAATGAGACATATGTTCTGACAATTTTAGCCTTTCAAATTTTTATCATCTTTCAAAAAACATTTTAAAGGTAGGACAAACTAGCAAACGAAAAGTTTAGATTATTATTAATTTAGTAAATGTTCACTACTACAGATAAAACATATGAGTATCCCATATGGGAATTGCGGGAAATATCTAGGTAGCCAGTTGAAAACAAGACAATAGCTTAATTATATCGCCAGTCATCATTAAAGGAACGTTGTTGCAATCCTTATAGCTACCATGTTTATCATAAAGCAAAAATCCAAATCTACTTTTAACAGCATTTTATTACTTAACATATTGTTCATATCAAATATATAGTTCGAGTCAAATATTGCAACTTTTTTTTTACTTAACTTATTGAAATGTTTTTTTTATATATTTATATATTAAACCATACACATACACACATGAATGATCAGCATCCTGGTTTTACATATGAGTTCAGGACTGGAGCCCCGGCCAGACAAATATCTGAATGATGAATTTGGATTATTGTCTTGGTCTGGAGGTTTGTCTTTGTGATGTTCTTGACACTAGTAAGAAAAACCCAAGTGTAGGACAACCATTCCATAAAACATTATTATTATTTTGTGTGACCTAATAAAAATATAAATGATATAATTGAGGTAATCTGATGATGAAGGCATGCTACTCAGACCAACAACTCGACGAGATATCTTCGTCGTATTTAGGCTAACATATAAGCCATTATATATCTCAAAAACACCATTAATTTATTTTTACAACTGTAGAACTATTGCAGAATTTTAATTAATAATTTTATCTTACAACTTATACCACAGCGTTATAATATATGCAACAATGTAGGACGTTACCGGTAAAACCAAACGATTAGCGTTTTCCACTACATCGGTGTCGATACAATATGTTTATGAAGTTCCATTCTGCATCAACAGTCACGCATCGCTCATTCAGTTGAAGTCTTGTACTTTACGGTGATTAATTAGTACGTATGAACATAAAACCATACAACACAAGTCGATAGCTTTTTCATATTTACCAGGGATTTCATAGAGCTCCGTAAGCGTAACCGCAACTAACGGATATCCTAAATAAAAAAAACCCATTGTAGTATTTCGGATACTTTTCGAAGTTTTTTTTTTAGTGAATAACACTTAAAAATGATTCGTTGGCTATAATAATTGATAAGGCCGATTGTAATAGCAAATGATAACATAGAAATAAAACCAAATTATTACCAACTTGTGTTTTACTTTAAAATTCCTTAAAATATAATATCCGTAACTGAAACTATCCGAAACTAACTAATAATCCGAAATAATTCTGAAGGTGGAAGAACCAGTGTATTGTGACCGGGGAGGGACCACCGCTGCACCTATTTCAAGCAGTTCTTGTGTTTTGTTGGAAGGATGTGGTTGCCGGCTACATACGAAGTGAACATCGTGCTCGAGAGTAGCAACGCATCTGTAATCGCCTTCAGATAGAACCACCTGATTTATATGAAGTTGCTTACAGATGTTCATGGGCGACAGTAATCACTTACCATCAGGTGAACTGTATACTCGTTTGCTACCTCAATCAGATAAAAAAAAACAAATCCGTAACCGTATCTGCATCCGATACAATATCATTCCTATATTCGTATCAAGATCCGAAATTTCATATCCATAACATCCCCGATATTTAGTACAATGACGTGTGTATTACATTGGGATCAATTCGCAGAAGATATATTTAGATATACGCTTGCCGTCGTCGACCGCTATATACTATGTTCCTCACTCGCCCTACATTATATAAAATAAACAAAATAAGTTGTCTGTTTGTAAATTTAATGATTGCCACATGTGTGATCATATTATTTTTACTTGTTCAAGAATATAGAAACGTAAGAAATAGTTTTGTTAATATTATCAGGATGAGAGAAGAACAGGACAGACTATGGTAAAAATCACTAAAGGAGGCCTACACCAAGAGGCCCACTGAG